>PVIC010034380.1:0-19521 GCA_004025085.1 Thryonomys swinderianus
AATGCTGGGCGTGGAGACACGCCCACCAACAATCAACACCGCATACCACAATGCCGGACGTGGTGGCTCACGCCTGTCATCCCAGCACTCGGGAGGCAGAGACAGGAGGATTGCTGAGTTCGTGGCGGCTTGCCTGGGCACCATAGTGAGCTCAGGGCCAGCCTGAACTACAAAGCGAGACCCTGTCTCAAAAAAAAAAGCAAAAAAAAAACCAGGACAATCTCCTTTCTCTTACCTCCAGTTTTCTATACACATAGATTTGAAAAGGATGTATCTGAGCATCAGTGCATTTTTCACTTGGTAGTCTCTGTCTATTCAGCCATTACAGGACAATGAATATGATATTAGCAACCACAAAGTACTAGTAATAATGACAAAGTAAGTGCTGGGTTCCCTAATAGATGATCTCAGAGAGACCTATTGTTTATAAACAAAGGACTTTGACTTAATAGACTTACACTGTTTTAATATTCTGTCCCCTCAGGCACCATATATGAAAATGAAGGGTCAGTGAGCAAAATTAGGACATACAATTCTGTTTTTCCACAACTCTGTAGTGTTATTATGGAAAATTCAATTAGCCAAAAAGCAGTGTGTTAGATCTTCACATTTTATTTCCCCACACTCTTTTCTCCAATTTAAATGAGGTGAAAGCTCATACATAAACCAATACAACTCTCCCTATCCCAAATCATATTTCATAATGCATTTAGAATGATCATCCTCAAAAATCTTCCCTAGATTATGACATACACACTTTTCAAAATACTCAGGGTCTCTTGCTGTTGGTTTTGTTTTGTTTTGTTTTGTTTTGAGGTAGTATCTCATTATGTAGTCAGGCTGGTCTTGAACTCACTATGTGGCCCAGACTGGCCTCTAACTTGCAGTGATCCCCCTGTCTCAACCTCCAGAATGCTGGGGTCACAGGTGTGAATCACCATGCCCAAACTCCTCAAACTCCTCACCATGACTGAAGATCCTTCATAATCTAACACTAGGGTCCCTAATCTTATCTCCTACTACAACCTTCATGCTAGAGTTACACATTTCCTAGAATACATCAAGCCTAGAATATACAGTGCCTCTAGGGTCCTAGGAGAAAATTTTTTAAAATGAATTTAATGTAAGTGCCAGGCGTGGTGGCTCATCCCTGTAATCCCAGCACTCAGGAGGCAGAGACAGGAGGACTGCTGAATTCGAGGCTTGCCTGGGCTACATAGTGAGCTCAGAGCCAGCCTGAACTACAAAGTGAGACCCTGTCTCAAAAATAAAGTGAATTTAATGTAAACAAAGCTTTTGTAGATAAGGAGGGGAATTGCAGTCCTCAGAGGGAGGGGAGAGGAATGTGAAAAAAAGCAAGATATGTCATGTACAAGAACAAATTTCCTGGGCCGGAGGGTTAGCTCAGTGGTTCCGGCGCCTGCCTCGCAAGCACAGGACCTGAGTTCGATCCCTGGTTACCACATATAATGCTGGGCGTAGTGGCTCACGCCTGTAATCCCAGCACTCGGGAGGCAGAGACAGGAGGATTGCTGAGTTCGCAGCGACTTGCCTGGGCACCATAGTGAGCTCAGGGCCAGCCTGAACTACAAAGCAAGACCCTGTCTCCAAAAAGAAAAAAAAAAAAAAAAGAACAAATTTCCTATGATAATGTTATATATCTAAAATATATCAATAAATGTTTTGCTTCAAATAAAAAGTGAATTTACTGGGCTGGAGATTTAGCTCAGTGGTTCTGGCGCCAGCCTAGCAAGGTCCCTGGTTCACCCTCAGTAACCACATACAACAATACAGGGTGTGGTGACTCACGCCCACCAGCAATCAGTACCACATACCACAGTACAGGATGTGGTGGCTCACACCTGTAATCCCAGCACTCCAGAGGCAGAGGCAGGAGGACTGCTGAGTTCGAGGTTTGCCTGGGCTACACAGTGAGCTCAGGGACAACCTGAACTACAAAGTGAGACCCTGTCTCCAAACAAAACAAAACAACAACAACCAAAAAGTGAATTTACTACATTTCTACCTCAGCTTCTGTGCTCAAACTGGTCCCTTTCCCAGGAATAGAATTCTTCCCCCAACTCTTACCCATAGGAACTCATTTGGTTAGACAGGCATCAAGGCACGTGCCAATAATGTACTCTGGGAGACTGAGGCAGGAGAATCAAAGTTCAAGCCTAGCCTGGGCAATTTAACAACTTAGGAGTCAGTGAGTTAGAAAATATTTATAGATTAAATGATTTGATAGTAAAACACTTTGCTAAAATTCAGATACATAGAAAATCGAAATTAACCTAGGAGAACACGAATACCGGGATTTAGTTTTGACCAGCATATCATATTCCCTCTCAGGATTAAAAAAAAATTAGTTTGCTGTATATAATACATTTTTCAATGTATGTACTGCAAACTACGGATAAACCAATTAAATGAAAAACCAACTTAAGTTTCAATCTATTTTGAAACCGGAAAAAAAATTGCAAATAAAAGATCTCTCCTTAAGAAAGGGCAAAACAAATGAATACTTTAGAAAGTAATAAAGAAACTGACTGTCTGCCAAGCTGATTTTCAGTCCTAAAATGCCCCTGGTCTCTCTCTGCCTACAGACAAAAAAACAAATCATTTTTTTCCTAAGTATTAACTGTTAAGCTTGAAATAAATATCTTTAAACTTCCCAACCTGTATCTCCACATTAAAAGACACTCAAAATTAATTTCAAAAAAAAAATTCTGAGCTATTTCTGTGAAGAAGCTAGATAGCCTGTAAGGTCACAGTATGCCCGCGAGTCTTCACCCACCACTCTGTACGAGACCCGTCATTCAGGTCTGGCCGTCTGGCCGTGACACCAGGCATTAAAGCTTCCCGGCTCTCATCCATACCGCTGATCCCCTTCCGCCCTCCAAAAAACCAAAAACAAAAAGGAAGAAAAGAAATAGAGCCCACGAATCCTTATCTGCCCTCCCTCCTCGCGGCTCCTGGGAAGCAATAGCCTTCAGATTGTTTCTGTTCAGACCCCCCGAAGCCCTCGAAGGAAATGAGGACAGCTGGGCGAGCTAGGACATCCGATAAGGGGCAGGGAAATGCGGGTGGCAGAGGACGAGGGGGAGGAGAGGCAGAGGGTAAAACGGCTGAGGGGGTAAAGAGAGAGCAAAGTACAGGAGCCAAAAATAGAGAAGCAAAAGGGGGAGGGGTCGGGATCACAGAGAAGAGAAAAAAAAGCAAAATGGTCGAGGAGAAAAGGAAGGAAGGGTTGAGGCTGGGGAGGGGGATGCGAACAACCGCCAAGGAGAGTGTCACTGGGGTGACAAAAGGGCGTCCAAGGGGAGCAGGGGATGAAGGGTACCACCTAAGGGCTCTCCCCACAGAGGACGGGAGCACCCGCCACCGCCGAGGCTGGGGGCGGAGGTGAGGTGCCCAGGGCCGGGTGCGGGCGGGCGGGGCCCCCGGGGACGGGGTCGAGTCCGAGGGAGCGCGCCGCGGGGCGGACGGCGGGCAGCGGCGAGGCAGGCCTCGCTCTCTCACCATGGCTGCGCCGTCCGGGTCCTCAGGCGTGCAGCTTCCGTCCGGAGTTAGGCGGCCGGCCAGCCCCGAGCCCACCCCAAGGCTGAGCCGGCGCGAGGGCTCTAAGAGTTCCAACGAGCGGCGGCTCCGGGCTCGGCCCAGGCCTCGGCCTCCTCGGCTTCGAAGCTTAAGAGCAGCTGCAGCCGCAGCCAGAGCCGCGCGCAGACTCCGCCCCCACGAGGCCCCGCCCCGCTCGCGAACCGGGTCCCGCCCCCACCCACTGCGCAGACTCCACTGTGGGGGGAACACACCCCCCGCCCTTTCCCGCCCCCTCCCCGCCCACCTAGCCTCTTAAAGGGGCAAGACCCCTTCTACTTCTCCGGGCCCTTTTAACAAAGAAAATAGCTTTCAATCTTACGTCGATACCGGAGGACTAGGGCGCTCGCTGCGATTGTCTATAGACCTTTCTGTCATTCACCACCATTCCTTCAGATTTTAGCTTCTGATCGTAAGTTAACTATCGTCATCATTTTTGGCGATTTCAACGTTCATAGATGATTCTTCCAATGCTCTGGGCCTTTCAAGTTTCTCTCAAAAGACCACCCTGCTTCAGACTCTCATTCACATGCTCATACCTTCTATTACAAATCATTGTAGTCGCTCGTCCCGTCCTCGCTTGCTCCCTTTCCCTCGCTCAGTCCCTCTGTGCCAAGCATTTAATTCGGGGCCTCTCGCGTGGGAGTCAAGCGCTGCACCACTGAGCCACATCGCTGGCCCCCATTACCTCCGTCTTAATCATCTAACTTCCACTACCGTCCTCTTCCTTTTTAGCTCGTTCCCTCTGATACTACAACTCCGAGTATCCAACTCCACCAAGCCCCACAATCCACTGATTCCACTATCTTTTCGCCCTTCCTCCTACTCCCTTCCTGTCCTCCCTTCCTTCCGAAATAGCTTAGATTCTACTTCCCGTTATGAAAATTATTCCCAGATACTCACTTTCATTTCTCCAGTTAGTCTCTCTTTCCTTTGTCCTGATACAATTCCAGGCCAGTGCCTGCAGCAAGAGGAATGGAGAAAGATCTATAGCCCTACTGACTAGCTATTGACTGATTCCCCTGATTTTTATATCATTATGCTCAAATGAACCCTTCATGCTTGGCTACACTGCTACATTTTCCAGTTGCATACACTCCCGTGCTCTCCTAGAAAACTGTTTCAGCGTGCTCTCTCCCCAAACCTCCAACATTTCCTCCCTCATTCACTTCCAGCTGATGATTTTGCTTCTCACTGAGAAAATGAAAGGAACAAGACAGAGTATTTACAAGCTTCCATTACTCACCATAACTTCCAACTCACCTGTAACTCTGCTTCTATTGTGTATCTTCCTTTCCTTATTTATTTTCCCAGGGAAATGGGAACTGAATTCAGGGAAGCATATTTGTCAGGCAGGAACTGTGCAACTGCTGAGCTACTTCCCCAGCCCTTTCTTCCCTTATTATACATGAATTACTTCTTTTTTGAGGTTGTTGTTTTGTTATTGTTTTGGTTTGGTTTGTCTGAGGCAGCATCTAGCTCTGCAACCCAGGACGGCTTCGAAATCACCCTGTAGCCCAGGCTGTCCTCATACTCATTGGGATTTGCCTGTTTTGGCTTCCTATGATGTTGGGATTATAAACATGTATAGTCACACCCAGCTACAAGTGAATTACTGTATTTGTCTTTTTTTCTTTTTCTTACAGTGCTTGGAAATCAAACTTCACACATTCAAGACAAACTACATTCCCAGCCCTATACTAACCATCTTACATCAGAATCTGCTCAGTTTTTCTCAAATTGTCTGTGCTAAAAGTAAAAGACAGTTTTTCTTCCAATGTCATATGTATATTTTTATAAAATACAGTAGAAAGTATATACTAAAAAAAATAAAATTTGAAAAAAGGCATATCAATGCCCAGAGTCTTTTGGATTTTTTATTTTGTTCTATTTTATGGTTCTGAGAGTGAACTCAAGGCCTTACTCATGCTAAGAATGTGCTCTATCACTGAGCTACACCCTTAACACCCAGGTTTTTCTTTTAACTATCTCAGTCATTTTCAAAGTATACAGTTTATTGACATTAAATACATTCACACTGTCATGCAGCCATCCCCACCAAGCAGTCCATAACTTTTTCCATCTTACAAAACCAAGACACTGTACCTATTAAATTATAATTCACCATGCTCACCTCCTAACCCCTACCCTACTGGTCACCCAGTGCAGGGGACTAAAATCGGGACCCTCAGTATGCTGGGCACTCATTCTATCTCGGAGCCACTCTCCAGCCAACATTACTCTACTAGCTCACTGAATTTGACAGCTCTGAATGAGACTCTCAGACATCTATCCAGCAATGCTCCCTCTCTCCTCTGCTGTTTTTCTTTCTCATTATTATATCAACATGAACTTGTTTCTTCCATATATAAATGAGATGCCCTCTTGACTCTGCTTGTCACTCCAGCGACTGCCCCGCTTCACAGCAAATACCTCAGAAAGGGTCCTAACCTGTCCTCCAGGCCTGGCTTCTTTGCTCAAACCCCTGAGACTTTGTCCAATTAAGGGTTCACTTCACTACGCCCAGCACAGTCCTCCTGTCTGTGCTACCAGTCAGTTAGGTCCACTTGCTCACAGCATCCTCAGTCCACACAGTAGTTGACCTTTGGGCGCATGCGCACAGTACCTTACTCCCTCCCAGTCTCTCTCCCTGGCTGCCCCTGTTTCTCCTCATTTATTGACCTCTAAATACAGTACAGCAGTGTCCCGTGGTTCAATATCACTTTTTCCACTTAAACAACACATTGTTTGATGATTTTATCCTTTTTTTGTTTTCCCCCTGTACTGCTACTTGAACCCAGGGACTTAAAAGTGACCTAGAAGGGGGCTGGCGGATTAGCTCAGTGGTTCCAGCGCCTGCCTCGCAAGCACAAGGTCCTGAGTTTGATCCCCGGTAACCACATACAATGCTGGGCGTGGAGACTCACACCCACCAGCAATCAATACCACATCCCACAGTGCTGGGCGTGGTGGCTCACGCCTGTAATCCCAGCACTCGGGAGGCAGAGACAGGAGGATTGCTGAGTTCGAAGCTTGCCTAGGGTACATAATGAGCTCAGAGCCAACCCAAACTAAAAAGTGAGACCCTGTCTCAAAAAAAAAAAAAAAAAAAGTGACCTAGAATCCCCAGCCCCACTTTTTTTTTTAGATAGGGTTCTACTAAAGCACCAAATTGCCAGGCCGGGCTCAAACCTATGATCTTCTTGCCTTAGGCTCAAAGGGTACTGGTAGTACACAGTGTACTACCAGGTCCAGCTACAATGTTTTTGGTGATTTTTTTCCATGTTACATTAAATACATTATATTTATCCCTAATAGATGATCTCAGAGAGACCTATTGTTTATAAACAAAGGACTTTGACTTAAAAGACTTACACTGTTTTAATATTCTGTCCCCTCAGGCACCATATATGAAAATGAAGGGTCAGTGAGCAAAATTAGGACATACAATTCTGTTTTTCCACAACTCTGTTATTATGGAAAACTCAATTAGCCAAAAAGCAGTGTGTTAGATCTTCACATTTTATTTCCCCACAGCTAAATCTCCAGCCCAGTAAATTCACTTTTTATTTGAAGCAAAACATTTATTGATATATTTTAGATATGTAACATTATCATAGGAAATTTGTTCTTGTACATATCTTGCTTTTTTTCACATTCCTCTCGCCTCCCTCTGACTGCAATTCCCCTCCTTATCTACAAAGCTTTGTTTACATTAAATTCACTTTATTTTTGAGACAGGGTCTCACTTTGTAGTTCAGGCTGGCCCTGAGCTCGCTATGTAGCCCAGGCAAGCCTCGAATTCAGCAGTCCTCCTGTCTCTGCCTCCCGAGTGCTGGGATTACAGGGATGAGCCACCACACCCAGCACTTACATTAAATTCAATTTTAAAAATTTTCTCCTAGCCGGGTGTGGTGGCTCACGTTTATAATCCCAGCACTCGGGAGGCAGAGACAGGAGGATTGCTGAGTTCGAGGCTTGCCTGGGCTACATAGTGAGCTCAGGGCTGGCCTGAGCTACAAAGCAAGACCCTGTCTCCAAAAAAAAAAAAAAATTTCTCCAAGGACCCTAGAGGCACTGTATATTCTAGGCTTGATGTATTCTAGGAAATGTGTAACTCTAGCATGAAGGTTGCAGTAGGAGATAAGATTACTACATAGCAGTAACTCGTCCAAATTATACTTCCATTCTGGACCTCTCACCTGAATTTCAAAGTTATGTGTCCTACTGCCAACTAAGCATATCCCTTCACGTGTGTAATGGCCATGATTCTCCCTAGTAGTTACTGGAAAGGCTTCTCTTCAACCACTATTGGCTATGAATTATCCAGCAAGTAACAAAGGAAGTAAGACATACCCCACTTCCACCCCCATGTTAGTTTAGGCCAATCTGGGAGTCATTTTCTCAAAGGACCTGGTGGTAGTCGAGTAAAATTACTATTAATAATTAGAGTATTCTGGACCAGGGATTTAGCACTGTGGTTCCAGCATCAAGGTCCCAAATTCAATCCCCCAGCACCACATACCATAATGCCAGCCGTGGTCGCTCACGCCTGTAATCCCAGCACTCGGGAGGCAGAGCCAGGAGGATTGCTGTGATTTTGAGGCCAGCCTGGGGTACATAGTAAGTTCAGAGCCAGCCTGAACTCCAAAGCAAGACCCTGTCTCATCAATAAATCAATCAACCAATCATTCTGATCATTACACATTGTATACATGTATCAAAATATCATATCATACCAAATAAATACATACAATCATTTTGCAAATATTTTGCAGCCAGTCTTGATGGTGTGTTCAACAGGCTAAGTCAGGAGGATCATGATTTTGAGATCAACCTGAACAACACAGTGAGTGTAAGGCCAGCCAGGACTGATGAAGCTCTCTCAAAATGCCAGAAACAATGGGCCAGAGATTTAGCTCAGTGGTTCTGGCGCCCTCACAAGTGCAAGGTCCTGAGTTCGATCCCGGTAACCACATACAATGCTGGGCGTGGTGAGTCATGCCCACCAACAATCAACCAGCAATCAGTACCACATACCACAGTGCGGGGCATGGTGGCTCACGCCTGTCATTCCAGCACTTGGGAGGCAGAGACAGGAGGATTGCTGAGTTGGAGGCTTGCCTGGGCTACATAGTGAGCTCAGGGTCAGCCTGAACTACAAAGCGAGACCCTGTCTCAAAACAAAAACAAAAACAAAAAAATGCCAGAAACAAACAAAAACAAGTTGCAAAATAAAAGAAATTAAAAGCCATAAGATGCTATCACAAAAAGGTAAAGGGTCAGGGATGTAGTACAGTGGCACCATGTCTGCCCAGTGCAAAGTCCTAAATTCCATCCGTGGTACTGGGGGGGAAGAAAAGTTATTAAATTACTGCTTTAAAACCAGCCAACCACAGTGGTGTACACCTATGATCCCAGTACTCTAGGAGGCTGAGGCAGGATGATTGCTATTTTGAGCCCATCCTGGGAAATTTAGCAATTTAGCAGGACCCTATCTCAGAATAAAAAAAGGGTTAAAGATGTACATCAACTTTGGGTTCAACCCTCAATACTACAAGGAAATTTAAAATGTTTCTAAATAATTTTTTCAAAGAATTGATTCAAATTCATATAGTTCTTTGATGATGAGTGTTTAAATAGCAGCTAAACAGAAGAAGTCCACAAAGCAAAAGCGAGACAGGAAATTCTGAACTATTCTCTAATGACTTCTGAAACTAATACAAAGACTGTCAGGAAGAACAACAGCACAAAAATTAAGGATCTGCCACCAAGAGAGAAGACAGCTACACTGATCTGTAGAGGAAAGTCCAAAGATACATCTTTGTATACGAGAATTCAATATGATAAAGGTAAATTCAAGTCGGTAAGAAAAAAAAACATGATATTTGGTGTTAGAATAACTGACTAGCCACCTTAAACAACAAAAACAAAAGAAACTTTAACTTAGAGCTATGCCTCATGCTATTGTGCAAGATAAATTTTAAATCAAAGATTTAAATGTAAAAAACATTAGTGGTTGGATGCAGTTCCCAGGCCTGTAAATCCAGCACCCTAGGAGATTGAGGCAGGAGGATAAAAAGTTTGAGCCCAACCTGGGCAATTTAGAAACTCAGTAAGATCCAATCTTAGAGGAGAGGGTGCAATCCAGTACTGGAGAAGGAATCCAGGGGTACTCTACCACTAAGCTACATACCCAGTGCTTTTATTGTTTTTTATTTTCAGACAGACCTCTCTAAATCACTAAATTTTCAGGCTAGAATTGATGATCCTCCTTTCAGCCTTCCAAAGTGCTGGTATGTGCCACCACGTCCAATTAAGTAATTATCTACAGTGCTTGAGATTGAACTCCAAGATTTTGACTGTGCTGTGTCCCCAGCTCCTTTATTATTGTTTTGACAGGGCTTCACGAAGTCTTATGATCCTTCTACCTCAGCCTCCCAGAATGCCGGGCATACAGGCTTGTACCACCGTATCTGGCTCTATCAAAATTTTAAACAAACAGTCCCTTCAACCCCAAAATTCTACCTCTAAAAATGTCATCTACACATATAAACAAAATCTTTTTTTTTTTTTTTTTTGCTTTTTGAGACAGGGTCTCGCTTTGTAGTTCAGGCTGGCCCTGAGCTCACTATGGTGCCCAGGCAAGCCGCCGTGAACTCAGCAATCCTCCTGTCCCTGCCTCCTGAGTGCTGGGATTACAGGCGTGAGCCACCACGTCCGCATTGTAGTATGCGGTGTTGACTGTTGGTGGGCGTGAGTCTCCACGCCCAGCATTATATGTGGTTACCGGGATTGAACTCAGGACCTTGCGCTTGCGAGGCAGGCACCGGAACCACTGAGCTAACCCTCCGGCCCGTGCAAAATCTTTTTGAAATAGCAAAACATTGGAAACAATTTAAATGGATTTTTGTTCGTCTTTTTCTGTAGATCTATTTTGTTTTGTTCTGTTTTGAGCTCTGTTCCCAGACTTCAAGTGTTAATTAATATGGGGCCAGTTAAATAACAGTTTAGTCATACAAAACATATTCTTTAGCCATAAAAAATGAGTGTACTAAGGTCGGAGGTTTAGCTCAGCGGTTCTGGTCCCTGCCTAGCAAACGCAAATTCCTGGTTCAATCCCGGTAAACACATACAACAATACTAGATGTGGTGAATCATGCCTACCAGCAATCAGTACCACATACCACAGTCCCCAAATTGGTGGCTCACGCCTGTAATCCCAGCACTTGGGAGGCAGAGGCAGGAGGACTGCTGAGTTCAAGGTTTGCCTGGGCTACATAGTGAACCAGGGCCAGCCTGAACTACAAAGTGCGACCCTGTCTCAAAAAAAGAGTGTACTGCCAGGTGTGGTGGCTCATGCCTGTAATCCCAGCACTTGGGAGGCAGAGATTGGAGGATTGCTGAGTTCGAGGCTTACCTGGGCTACATAGTGAGCTCAGAGCCAGCCTGAACTACAAAGTGAGACCCTGTCTCAAAAAGAAAAAAAAAAGAGTGTACTATGTGTGTACTAATATAGAATGATCATCAAGATTTATTGTTAAATGAAAAAAATCACTGTCTTAATTAGCTTGTATTATATGCTACTGCTCATGTAAATAATGGCAGGGGTAATATACATTCATAATTAGGTATATTGAATAAAATATCCTTAAAGAATTAGCAGAAACTGGTATCATCAATCAAATGATTGTTGCCAGGAAGAAAACTAACTAGGTGAGAGATCTGGACACAGAGACACCCAAATACAGTCTCAGCACTCAGGAGACTGAGGCAGAAGGATTACCACAAATTCTCAGCCACCCTACCTATATAGTGAGGTCAAGGCTAGCCTGAACTACATAGTGAGACCCTGTCTCAAAATACCAAAAATAAAAATTAAAAATTAAAACGAAATAGAACTAGAAGTCAAGAAACAAGGCAGGAGGGAATTTGGTTCTTTGGTATTTTAAATTGAGACTAGATTACCTATTCTAAAACTAAATGAATAAAAATATAAAAAATTTTTTTTTTTTTGAGACAGGGTCTTGCTTTGTAGTTCAGGCTGGCCCTGAGCTCACTATGTAGCCCAGGCAAGCCTCGAAGTCAGCAATTTGCCTGCCTCAGCCTCCCAAATGCTTGGGATTATAGACATGAGCCACCACACCCAGCATTGTGGGGTGTGGTACTGATTGCTGGTGGACGTGAGTCAACATACCCAGCATTATATGTGGTTACCGGAATCGAACTCAGGACCTTTCGCTTGCGAGGCAGGTACCGGAACCACTGAGCTAAATCTCTAGCCCTATACATGCACTTTTATTTTCTTTCAAAATCATGTTTATTTCCCCTTCAATTTCATTAAAGAGTTTGAGAAATAACAACATTAGGTCTTTTCTAAAGTTCTTCTAGAATCCAACAGTGAATCCATCACATCCTGGATTTTTATTGTTGGTAGATTTTTAATTATATCTTCACTTTCATTGATTGAGAGTGTTTAATTTAGAAATTTTATAGCTTCTTCATTCAGCTTTGGTAATTCCTATGTATCCAGGAGTCTGTCCATTTCTTTGTGTTTTCCATTTTCTGAGAATACAGGTTCTTGAAGTGGTATTAACAATGTTCTGGAGTTCTGCAGGATCTATTTTAATGATTTTCCCATTTCATTCCAAATTGCATGAATTTGAGTCTTTACCTTTTTGATAAGGTTTGTTAAAGGTTGGTCAGTTTCATTTAATCTTTCCATGAGCCACCTCTTTGATTCATTGATTCTTTGTGTCGTTTTCTAATTCTCAACTGCATTAATTTTTGCTTTGATCTTTATAATTTCCTCCCAGAAGTGAAGTTTGGATTTGAGTCACTCTTCTTTTTCTAGAAGCGTGAGGTCAACATTAGGTTGCTTATTTGAGCTTGCTCTATTTTCCTGATATGTGTATTTACCACTTTCAACTTCCCTCTTAGGACTGCTTTCATTCCATAAGTTCCAATATATTGTACAGATATTATCATGTAATTATAGAAACTGTCTCATTTCTTGTTTAATTTCATTTGTGATCCATTGGTTGTTTATGAGGGTATTATTTAATTTCTATGTTTTAATGAGGTTCTTGAGGTTTGTCATTGATGTCCAATTTCATTACACTATTGTCTGATAATGTACATGGGATAACTTGGAATTCTTTTGCATTTACTTAGTGTGTTTTATCTGCTAGTATATGTTATATTTTGGAGAACACCTATGTGTATCTGAGAAGAACATGTATTCTAATGTTGTGAGGTGAAACACTCTGTAGACATCTACTAAATCCATTTGTTCTAAAGTTTAGTTCAGTTCTAATATTCATTGTTGGGTTTTTTGTTTTTTGTTTTTTTAGGCAGGGCCTCCTTTATAGTTCAGGCTGGCCCTGAGCTCACTATGTAGCCCAGGCAAGCCTTGAAGTCAGAAATCCTCCTGTCTCTGCCTCCCAAGTGCTGTGATTATAGGTGTGAGCCACCAGGACCGGCTGGATTTTTTTTTTCTTGTGATCAGGTAGGTATTTTTATTATAAATTTTAGGATCTAAAAAGCAATTCATTATGTGGACTGAGATGACTTCTTATCAAGCTGTGGGCCCTACAGAGTCACTGTGGCCCTCCGGTGTGAAAGGACACATTTCAACCCTCCCAAGGGACGGGATCAGCCAAAACTGTGCTTCTCTTCAACTGCACACAGTGACCTGGGTTCCTCCAGCTTCTTACCTGCATCTAGGCCTCTTGTACTGCCAAGGCTAAACCAGAACCTCACAGTACCCTCAGACTTTAAGTTCAAGATTTTTATTCTCACTTTGAATTTCAGTGATATTTGGAATGAATTGATAAAATACTTATTATTTCATTTCAATGGTAGCATAGTTACTAAGTTATGGACCAATCACTCTGTAAGTCTGAGGATGACAATCCTCACTTAGCTCACAATAAGAGACCCACAGAGACGCTAGAAGAATGCACTAACCCAGGGCTGGAGATTTAGCTCAGTGGTTCTGGTGCCTGCCTCACAAGCACAAGGCCCTGAGTTTGATCCTGGTAACCACATACAATGCTGGGCGTGGTGACTCATGCCCACCAGCAATCAATACCACATACCACAGTGCAGGGCATGGTGGCTCACGCCTGTAATGCCAGCACTTGGGAGGCAGAGGCAGGAGGATTGCTGAGTTCCAGGCTTGCCTGGGCTACATAGTGAGCTGAGGGCCAGCCTGAACTACAAAGCGAGACCCTGTCTCAAAAAAAAAAAAAAAAAAGAATACACTAACCCAGGGCTAGACAGCAGCACAAGTCCCCTGAAGTGCTGACATGTCACTACAGGCAAGTGGGTGACCATGACAAAAAGGGCTTGAAGAGGCCCAGGAGCCCAGTCAGGTCACCCTCCTGCTTCTGAACAGACAGATGTCTCTGCAGCTGGCAACTTGCAGGTTAGGGAACCCCAGGCCTCACTGTTTTGTCAGTATCTGAGTATTTAATTTTTCAAGATTCCTAAAGGCGGCATCTCTGCCAAGTGGAGCTATAGGAAGCCTGAGAGGTTCACTGGACTGGTGGAGGCACGGGGCAGGAGAGCCCTCTCCCAGGACAGGCAGGGACTGGGGAGGAGAAGAGCAGGGCCGGGGCTGAGTGGTGTGGGAGACAAAAGAGCAGCAGCTGCAGAACACAGACCATTCGTGAGGACAGACTGAACCCCTCAGCTAAACCAGGACCTGCTACCCAAGGTTTCCGGAAAGTAACCCTCTCCCTCTATAGCAGTAGACTCCACAGGAGATGACCCTGCCCACCGGGGACATTTGGCAATATCTGAGACATTTCTGGTTCTCTCTCTGAGAGGGGATACTACCGGCACCTAGTGGGCAGAGGCCAGGGATGTTGCTGACACCCTCTGGGGCGCAGAGTGGCCTCTCTAACAGGGAATCAACTAAACGCCAAGAACCCTGCTCTAGGGACAGAGGGTTAGCTCAGTGGTTCCGGCGCCTCCCTCGCAAGCGCAAGGTCCTGAGTTCGATCCCCGGTAACCACATATAATGCTGGGCATGGAGACACGCCCACCAGCAATCAACACAGCATACCACAGTGCCAGGCGTGGTGGCTCACGCCTGTAATCCCAGCCCTCGGGAGGCAGAGACAGGAGGATTGCTGAGTTCGCGGCGGCTTGCCTGGGCACCATAGTGAGCTCAGGGCCAACCTGAACTACAAAGCGAGACCCTGTCTCAAAAAGAAAAAAAAAAGAACCCTGCTCTACAGGGAGTACTTTAATCATGATTCTGAATGTAGCGTGAGCCAAGGCCCTTGGAACTGACATTCAGATCACAGCGAATACACTCCATCTACCACTGGGCCTATGTGTGGTCAGGCCACCGCCTGTTGGGCAGAAATCCCCAGTTCTCTGAGTGTTCCATATATGTCCAATCAGATACTGGCAGTTCAAATTCCAGCTAATACGACTAACACCTTAGGTTCCCTTTCATCTACTTGCTCTTCTGAAAAAGCTGCTACTTTCTTCTCAGAGCCAGTGAGACCCCAACTGCCACTGCCAGGAAGGCCACAGCAGCAGCCTCTCTGGCATGGCAGAGGACTTCAACTCTCTGGCGGGGGGCGGGGGGGACCCCCACTGAGCTTCTCCTTCCTCACAAGGGCCTCCCTTTCACTCGGCAGTGCAGGGGACAGACCCTCCATCCACTTCATGAGGCTCCATGGTGGCTGCTCTCACCTCTTCTTCACTGATTTCTACGAACAGAGATGGAGCAGGGCTGGCTTCCTCAACCGCAACCACTTCCGTGTCAGGTTCCCTGGTCTGCAGCAAAGAGGCAGTGCTGTATGGAAGCAAGGGAACAGGGGCTCCGGGCAAGGCTTCCTGTGGCCCCTGGCTGCCAAGGCAGGGGCAGCCCCAGCCGTTTCCTCTGCTTCCTCAGGGATCTCTTCCTTCTCCACATGCACGATATCAGAGTTGGAAGAGCTCTTCTCACTCTTCTCTCCTGCTCCATTGCTATCCAAGCTTTTGACTTCTTCAGGATCCATTGCAATCTGCCGCCAGGACTCAGGGCCTAGGGACACAGGGAGGCTTTCTGTATGCCAGTTCTGGCTCACAGACGTTGAGACAGGCAGGCTCCCTGACTGCCAGGAGGTTGTCACAGCTGGAGACTCTGGGGGGCTGACTTGTGCAGAGTTGTCACTGGGCAGGATGTAAATGCCATTGCTGTCCTCTGCAGCAACACCAGGGTACCCCTCCTCCTCAGACTCAAACTGAAGACGGTGCCCCAGCCCCCTTGCTGAATGATGTACTCTGCTGCATGGTTCTCCAGATACACCACGCCAAACTGCAGCAGTGCGCTCAAAGGCTCTTGACCACGTTTTGTCAACTCCAAAAGCAATTGTTGTAGTAAAATCAAAGGCACCAAAATCTTATTCCAGCTGCTGGCATAAACTGCAGTCTCCAGCATACATTCTTGATATGCCTGATATGTCACTGGCTGGCTGAGGAGCATTTGCAATGCTTTATGCAGAGGCTCTTTCAGTTCTTGGGACACTCTTTCTCCAAGATGGGCCAAGCAATCTTATACTGAGGTTTCTGGGTTAGCAGTTTGAACACAGGAGAAGTGTGACGATCAAAGCCTGTGGTGGTGAAGGCTTCAGAAATTTCTTCATCTAGGGGTTTTAGCTCTTCTTCAATTTCAGATTTAAATTTTAATAAAACTTCTGGGCCCAGAGATTGTGAAGCTATATCTAGTTGAACCCCTTGGAGTAAAGGAAGCCATTACTCTTGCAGCTTCTCCTGAGAGAAGAGTCACAAGTAGCTGAGAATGACATACTTTGTTTTTTAGTGAAATCCCAGAGGCACTGTAGTAGAAGAAGCCATTGATTTGACTGGCAGAATCCCCACGAGGTCTACTTACAGATGTCTCAGACCTGGCCCTGGCCCTGGCCCCTGCCCCAGAAGAGATGAGAGAGGTGACAGTGGTGGCAGCTGCTTCCCACAGGGTCCTCCAGAGGCCCTGGCTGGATTTTTTAATAATTGATTTTATTGGTAAAATTGTTGGATTTTTGTCAAGTTTATCTATTTGTGACAATGAAGTATTGAGGCCCCCAATAGAATCATATTAGTGCCTATTTGATTTTCCATGTCCATTAATATTTGTTTCATATGAATGAGTACAGTGGTATTTGGTGCATATATATTTACGATTGTTTATCTCTTCTTCTTGGATTGTTCCTTTTACAAGGATGTAGTGACCTTTGCCTCTTTTAATCAATCTTGTCTTGAAATCCACTTTCTTTGCAAATAGAATAACTATTTATGCCTGCTTTTTCCCAGGTTTCTGCTGCATGTAGTATCGTTCTTCACCCCCTGACTTTCAGTCTATGAATATATTTTTGAATTAAATGCATTTCTTGTAGCCAGCATATTCTTGGATCTTGTTTTCTTTTCTTTCTTTCTTTTTTTTTTTTTTTGAGGTAGGGTCTCACTTCGCAGTTCAGGCTGGCCCTGAGCTCACTGTTTAGCCCAGAAAAACCTTGAACTCACAGTAATCCTCCTGCTTCTGCCTTGAGAGTGCTGGGATTACAGGCGTGACCACCCCACCCGGTTGTGTGGTGTGTGGTATTGATTGCTGGTGGGTGTGAGTCACCACATCCGGTATTGTTGTATGTGGTTACTGGGATCAAGCTCAGGACCTTGCACTTGCTACGCAGGTACCGGAAGCACTGAGCTAAATCTCTGGCCCCCTCTCCCACTTTCTTCCTCTCAGGAACCCTTCAAATTCTCCTCCTTTGAGCTGTTTAAACCAGCCAATCAGAAATGTGAACATTCAACCCAGCCAACTGGGAAAAGCTCAACTGGTTTTCCTGCATTAGGGAGGAAAGGGCCATCCCTCTTTTGTTCTCCCCATCTGCCACTGCCCGCTTACGCCCTCCTGAAGTAATATAAAGTTGCTCTATCTAGACTTTTTGCCCTGTGTCTGAGTGCATTCTTTCCAGCACTGACAATTTGAGTCTGGGGGCTTATTTCCAACATGCCTTCTAGTCTCCACTTAATTATAATCAAAACTAAATCTAAGATGTCAGAGGCTTAGCCAGGTATAGTAGCACAGGTCTGTAATCTTAGCTCATGTGGAGCAAAGGAGTCCAGGTTTGAGGCCAGGCTGAGCAATTTAGTGATTTAGCAAGACTCTGATCAAAACAAAAAATTAAAAGACGAGGTAGGGATATAACTCTGCGAAGAGGTCCTAGGTTCAATTCTCAGTACAAAAAAAAAAAAAAATCAGGGCTTGGAGTGTCTTTCTTTAAAATATCAACTATTTTCAGAATTTTTTGAAGATTCTCTCTCTGTTTTATTTTGTTTTGCAAAGGTCTTCCTATCAGACTGGTCTTGAACTCAGTAGCCCTTCGCTGGCCTCAAACTCACAGTAAACCTCCTGCCTCAGCCTCCCAAGTGCTAGGATTACAGATGTGCACTACCACATGTGTCTTGAGACCCTCATATTTTTAAATGATAGCTATTGTGATTATAATGAGGACATCAATTTGCCCTGGGAAGGACAATCAGAAGCAAAGAGGGCTGGAAGTAGCAATCCAGATACTCTGGAAATTCCTCTCAGAGTCACAGTGGGTGGTTTTTTAGAAATAGTTCAGAGGCCAAACTCACGACAATCCCCTGGGGCTGATAGAAAGTGTGATTAACCAGCGTGATAAATGAAAGAGGAAGGGAACTTCTCAAGTCAGCGGAAGAGAAAAACTGACCTCAGAATTTGCTGCTTCCTCACAGCCATTGAAGTGCTGGAATTTCTCCATGGGATAGGAAGGATCAGAAGCAATTTTTCTACTGTGGTGTGTCACAAATGTTAGCATATATCAGAATCTCCTGTTCTTTCTAGATCCCTCCTCCAGGGTTTCCAATCCAGTAGGTCTGGGTTGGGGCTCAAGAATTTGTATTACTAGAATGGTCCCAGAGGATTAGTGGTACTGGTCCAGGGAGACCCTTGGAGAACTATTCTTCTGTATTTTTCCTTCTCAATTTCTTCTATTAGAGGCCAGAAAGCAAGAGAGACTGATTTGAACAGAAGAACAAAAGAGGTTTATAACTTTGTAGACTGCTTCTGAGAATGTGTCCTGTATCATAATAATACTAAGGAACGCTCTACAAGGATTTGAGTCCCTGGCTCTGACATTGGGGAGGTAGGATTTGATGACCTTTCAGGCCAGTGGGAGCCCTGAGACTGAGGACTTGGGCAAATCAGTCCTCCTTCAGGGGCTCAGTTGAATCACCTGGAGGGCTAAGTGAGTAGGAGGGTTGATGTCTAAATCTTGTACCAGTTCTAACAGTCAGGCTCTATATTTACCTAGCCAGAGTCTTAGTTTGTCTAGGTACCACTCATGCCTCCAGGGACAAGTTAATATTTAACATGGGTTGTTAAGCTTCTGAGAGATTTGAGTGGGCGTGGGAAGTCCTCTTTACATGATGATTCTAAATCCTAGTAGGAGAGCTGGGATTCTGAGTGGAATCTAAAATTATGGCTCCAAGGGGATTGATTGAAGGTATAGTTTAGAGGTAAAGCATGGGTTTATAATGCACAAAGTTCTGTGTTCATTCCCAGCAACACACACACACACACACACGCAAACACATAGTCTCTGGTCTGGCAGTACAGCTCAGTGGTAGAATGCTTGCCTAAGAAGTTGAGTTCCTGGGCCGGAGGGTTAGCTCAGTGGTTCCGGCGCCTGCCTGGCAACCGCAAGGACCTGAGTTCGATCCGGTAACCACATATAATGCTGGGTGTGGAGACACGCCCACCAACAATCAACACCACATACCACAATGCTGGGTGTGGTGGCTCACGCCTGTAATCCCAACACTGGGGAGGCAGAGACAGGAGGATTGCTGAGTTCGCGGCGGCTTGCCTGGGTACTATAGTGAGCTCAGGGCCAG
>PVIC010034381.1:0-19638 GCA_004025085.1 Thryonomys swinderianus
TTCTTGTGCCTTTGGGGTTCTGTTAAGAAAGTTCTTGCTTACACCTGTGTCTTCAAGAGTTGTAGCTGTTTTATCTCCCAACAGGTTATTTCTGTTTTAACATTTAGGCCTTTCATCCACTTTGACTTTAGTTTAGCACATGGTGAGCTTTATGGATCTAGACTCAATCTTCTGCATGAAGATATCTGATTTTTCAGGCACCGTTTATTAAAGAAGCTGTCTTTCCTCTGGTGCATATTTTTGGCCTTTTGTCAAAGATCAAATAGCTATATGGCTGGGGTTGTTTCTCCTTTCTTGATGCTATTCTATATTTTTTTCCCATACTGGGGATTGAACTCAGGACCTTATGCTTGCAAGGCAGGCATGGTGCCCCTGAGCTATATACCCAGGCCTTGATGTTATTCTCTTCATCCACATTTGTGTTTGTGCCAACACCATGCTGTTTTTTTTTTTAATCATTGTAGCCTTGTAAAATAACTTCAAATCTGGAATTGTGATCCTTCTTGCTTTCCTTTTTTTTTTTTAATCCAGGATTTATTTTGCTATTCCAAGTCCCTTTGAACTTTACATTTTTTACCTGTATCTGTGAGCAATGCTGCTGGTATTTTCACTAGAATTGTGCTAGATCATCTTGTCAGTTTTGGAAGTATAGTCATTTTGACGATACTGATTTTGCTTATCCAAGAACATGGGATATCTTTCTATTTTCCGATGCCCTCTTTAGTCTCTTTTTTTCATATTTTATGATTTTGATTGTTTAGGTCTCTCCTTTTTTGGTTAGATTATTTAAATTCTTGTTCTCTTGTGAAGTTTTTTTTTCTAATTTCTTTCTCAGTAACTTCATTTTTAGTGTACAGGAACACTACTCATTTTTGTGTGTTGATATTGTATCCTACTATCAAATTTGGTTATTAATTCTGAGTGGAATTCTTTGTAAGTACAGCATCATGTCATCTGAAAATAATGATAGTTTGATTTTGTCCTTTTCTGTACATTTCTCTCTGTCCCTCTCTCTCTCTCTCTTTCTCCCTCTTTCTCCCTCTCCCTCTCTCTTTTGCTTCTTTGTGCTGGCTAATGTTTTGAAGACTATGTTGAGTAGAAGTAGTGATAGTGGACGTCCTTGTCTTTTTCTTGATTTAGAGGGAAAGCTTTCAGGTTTTCCTCACTTAATACAATATTGGTAGTACATTTGTCATAAGTGGATCTTATCAGGTTGAGATAAAAACCTGTATCTACCTTCTTCTGTTTTTTTAAAAATCATGAATGAATACTGGATTTTGTCAAAAGCCTTTTCTATATCTAGTCATATGATCATGTGACTTTTGTCCTTGCTTTTGTTTATGTGGTGTATTACATTTATTGATTTGCATATGTTGAACTATCCATGCAACCCTTGAATATATTCTACTTGGCCTTGATATATGTTATTCTTGATCATTCATTGCATTATTTGCTGTATCTTATTGAGAATTTTCATCTATGTTAATTTGAAAAATGGGCTAATAGTTTTTTTTTTTTTTTGGTTGGACCCTTTTTGGTTCATAATGCTGGCTCCTAAGAATGACTTTGGGCTGCATCAGGGAGTGAGCTCAGTGGTTCTAGTGCCTGCCTCATAAGCACAAGCCCAAGTTCAATCCCCAGTACAAAAGAAAAAAAGGAATGGTCCTTCTTATTTAATTTCATTAAGGAGTTTGAGGAGTATTGTTGTCAGTACTGATGTTCTTGTGGAATTCAGCAGTGACTTCTCCATCAGGTTCTGGGCCCTTGGAAGGTTTTTTATTTCTGCTTCAATTTCATTCAGGATTCCTGAATCTTTTTGGCTCAGTCTTGGTAATATGTATGTTTCTAGCAATCTCATAAAGTCTTTCCCTAAGCCAATGTCTCTAAGAGTTCTACCTAACCTGTTATGCAGCAGGTTTAGCGTTTTTGTTTTTAATATTTAGGTCTGTAATCCACTTTGATTTTAGATTAGTGCATGTGTGCTTGGCATTTTTTGGAGGCACAGGGCCACTCATTTCCTCGGATAGTTGTGCATGTACCACAGTGGCTCAAGCAGACAGGATGATAAAATTCAAATCAGACCCATCCAACACTAAAATGTATGAGTCACAGCCCCACCATCAGCATGTTAAATGTGTTTCTTGTATATAGCATATTGCTCTCTTTTATTTCTTCATTAATTTTGCTAATCTTTGTCTTTTATTTGGTGAAATGAGTCTGTTTGCTTTGGTATTTGTAATAGTAAGTACTGACTTGTTCCTGTCAGTGTACTATTTTCCTGTCACTGATTTCTTTTCTTTCCCTTCTACTTAATGACTTGCCCCACCAGGTGTATTCATTCCATTGGACCTTTCAGCATTCATGGCTTCATTGTCTTTTTGTAGGATATTTTTGCAAATTTTTTGGAGTGTTGGTTTGTGGTTATAGATTTTTAAAAGTGCTATTTGTCATGAAAAATTGTCTTATTTCTCTTTAATTGTTTTGAAAGATAATTTTGCAGAATACATCAGTCTGGTTTGGAAATTGTTTTCTTGTAGAATGTGAGACATTTCAGTCCGTTCCTTCCTGCCTTTAGGATTTATGTGGAAGAAGTCTGGTATAATTCTGAAGAGTTGTTCTTTATAAACAATATGTTGTGTATCTCTGCCAGCTTTTCATATTCTGTTCTTGGGTTGGATTTCTGACTATGATGTGTCATGGAATGGTTCTTTTCTGATCATGGCTATTTATGGTTCTGTATGTCTCAGTATATTAAACTCTTTTTCCGTGTTTGCCAAATTTTCTGCTTCTACTTCTGTAAATAGGTTTATTATGCCACCAAGCTCTTTCTCAACTTTTGGTCAGCTACAATTTGCACGTGTTGCCTAAAATTCATTTCTTGCAAACTGTTGAAAAGTGGGATCATTGGCAGTGATTAATCACGGAGGCTCTGTCCTTATGAATGGATCAATACTACTATCCTGGGATTTAGTTATTTGTAGATTGTACAAATCTGTACAATTGTAGATTTGTAGATTTAGTTATTTGTAGATGTGTAGTTTTAGCTATTTGTAGATTGGGTTCCTGGCAAGAGGGTAAGTTTGGGCCCCTGCTTTCTCTCATGCACTGTTTTCTGCCATCTTACGATGCAGTAAGCGGGCCATCTTGGAAGTGATGTTGGACTTTACAGCCTCCAGACACATGGGCCTGAAATTTTTGCCACTGGCTTATGCACAAGCAGACCTTTGTTAGACACAAGTCCCTTGACCTTCGAGGGACTCCTTATAAATTCTCCGGACGCAGAGATCCTGTTACAGCAGCACGAAACAGGCTAGGACAAGTCTGGAACTTGAGATATGTGTAAAGCCAGACTTTCCGTCCTTTTCATCTGAAGTCGGTCCCCTCCAGTAGTTTTCCTCCTTCAGCCCATAATGATGAGGGTGTGGAAAGTCTCTTCGGCTTTACTCCATGCGCAGCCACATTTTGGGGTCTTCCTCTCTTTGGTAGTCGCGCTCTTGGTGCTCCCGGCCTCTAGAGTCCAAGTCATCCTCTCCCTGACCTGGTGAGGGGGGCACTGGATCTTCAGGGCTGAAAGAGGTGCATCTTGGGAGCTCCGATGGGTTCTTCTCTTGTCCCGTGTTGTTATGTCATCCTTTGGTGTGGAAGGCCCTGTGCCAGCATTTCTAGCCCCGATTTCAGTCTTCTGTGTTAGTCCTGTATCTCTTGGGAATCTAAGCCAAAAGCCAGTCCTTATGAGGCGTTTTCTCTCCTAGGCTGCTAGGTCTCACAAGCGGTTTAGATCTTGGCCACTAAATCTCTTCTGTTCTTCCTTTGCAGTCCTTCCTTGCTCTCAGAGCAGAGCAGTAGGGAATCTCTTTAATGGTTGTATCGGCCCTTGTTGTGATCGGCTTAAGCCCTGTCATCTTCTAAGATTGGGGCCTGTGGTCCAGAGAGAGCCGGTGACTTTGTGCCAGCCAGTGACTGGTCGAGGCGTCTCTCACTGGGCCTGGGGGCTTTTTGTGTGAAGATAGCTATGTGTGTGGAGCATGAGGAAGGAGCACGCGGGCTGTTGAAAGCTGGCGGCAGCTGGCGTGCCCCTGCTGAGCATGGCCACTTGCCCTTCTGGCTTGGGTCAGCCACCAGGGAGGCACCTCAGGGACCAAGGCCTCAGCTGGCGACAAACAGACCCACTTAGCTCTGCGAGCTGAGCACAGAGGAGGGAAGGTGCTGCAGGAAGAGCGGGTCTGGCAGCTCCGGGCTCATCTTTGGCCTGGCAACGCGTTCTCTCCCTCTGGTGGAGGCCTGGGGAGCTTCCTGCAGCCGTATCTCGCGGCGCCGTGCCCTGGCCACCAGGCGCTGGCTGTGCACTCTGTGACCGGCCCTGGGAGCCTCTAGACCCTGCTCTGTAGCAGGCAAGAACTCCGTGGCCCGGGCCTGGCTTCTCCCGCCTCACGGTGCCAGCTCCTGATGGCGAGTTCCCAGGAGCTCAGGTCTGTCATTGGAGGGCGCCAAGCTTTGAGTGAATTCAGTGCTTCCTGCCAGGGCGGCACAGGAGGGGCCAGGATGAGGCCAGGCGCTGTCTGCAGGGGAGCAGAGGGGCAGAGGCTGCCGGGCCTTGGGCGGTCCTGGCTCTGCGCTGGTGCTGGGGACTGAAGCGCAGGAAGGCTGCCGGCCGGGAGGGCCCCTTTTTTGCTTTTTTTGTGCTTTTTGAGACAGGCTCTCGCGTTGTAGTTCAGGCTGGCCCTGAGCTCACTATGGTGCCCAGGCAAGCTGCCGTGAACTCAGCAATCCTCCTGCCTCTGCCTCCCGAGTGCTGGGATGACAGGCGTGAGCCACCACGTCCGGCATTGTGGTATGCGGTGTTGATTGTTGGTGGGCGTGTCTCCATGCCCAGCATTCTATGTGGTTACCGGGGATCGAACTCAGGACCTTGTGCTGCGAGGCCGGAACCACTGAGCTAACCCTCCGGCCCCAGGAGGGCCCCTCTTGTCATGGCTCTGCAGGGCACCTGGGCCCAGAGCCAGGGGCTTCTGTCCGCTTGCTCCGCAAGGGTGTGTCCCTTACCGCAGTGGCAGCTGTTCTTTGACAGGAGCATGTGGGCTGCCCCGGTTCCTGCTCGCTGGCTTTTCTGGCTTCTTCTGTCACTGTCCCGGGGACCCCAGGCCTCCCCACAGGTGCTAAGCGTGCTCTTCCCCGGCCTCTGTGCTGGCTGCTCTGGGGCCAGGACACTGTCCTCCGAGGCCCGCGTAGCACCCCTTCCTTTTCCTGGTGTTTTCTCAGGCCTCCCGGACCGGTGAAGCCCACACCGACCACCCATCCGAAGCCTGTGAGTTGCCTTCTCCTCCAGCGTGCCCGACCTCCTCCCTGCCTTTTCCCGTTTTTCCCATAGGTGTGTTATAATATCCCACAGGATTTACACTACCTATTTCTCATTCTTGTTTTTAAAATGTCCTTCTCCCTCCCCAGGATGTACACTCCCCAGGATGAGCATCTTTGTTCCGGTCACTGTTAGAAGAGTGTCTGGTATGCACAGAGGACCTATCCCGGGGCCATGGGTGTGAGCCACTTCCACGCCTGAGGGCCCGCCGCCGCGGCGTGAGGCTCACGTGGCTCTGGGGCCAAACTGGCAGTGACATGTGGCTGCAATGCAGGCCGAGGGGCCCTGAGTCCAGCACGGGCCGGGGCTGTGGGCAGGTGGAGCAGCAGCCCATGCGGTGACATCTGCCACGTTTGCCTTCTGGCGCTGCGGTGTGCTGGTAGAGATGGCTGGCGAGTTGAAGGGCACCATTCTGTCCTAGGTGTTGTGGGAGGGAAGGGTCAGCGTGCCCGTGGGCTGGTCACTGTGCTGTAGCGGGCAGCCCGTGGGAGTGGCCATACCCGAGAACAGCATGGAAAACGGTTGGTAAATATCATCCTCTTGTTGTGGGGTCTGCTTCGGAGGAGGGCACTGCGAGTTGAAGGGCAGACCCGGGAGCAGCGGTCGATGGGCACTGGCTGTCTCCTCTTCGTTGGTTGCTTGTGGTCAGACGGCCCCTGGGCTCAGCTTTCCCTGCTGCGTCCTGCACTGTTGACCTGTCTTCTGTTTGCTCTTTGGGCGTGAAGTCTTTCCTGGACAGACCCTTGCTCTTGGAGGCTGTGGGTTCTAGCAGGTCCAGAAGGTGTGTGACGGCACCAGGCTGTGTGTGGGCATCGCCAGTCTCGTAAACACAATCCCTGTCATCTCAGAAGAGGAGGCCCCAAGATGGAGGTCGGCCCGATCTTCATAACCAGGCAGGACTTCACAGTGATCAAAGAGCTATTCTTCTTGACAGAGGGATACCGCCGGGTTTCAGCCTCAAGAGGAGCTGAGGGCGGAGCCCTGGGCGGTGGCGGGCGGTCCGTGCGGGGGGCAGCTGTCCCGTGACACGCTGGCTCCTCCCCGTAGTGTGTGTAGTGTTGGGGGATCGTTCCTCGTGCTGGTCGGCGTGGGGCGTGGGGCGCAGGTGCGGAGGTCAGACCGGCTCTGAGTCCGAGCAGACAGCGGCTGCGGGAGCCATTGTTTCCAGAGCTTGGAGGAACTGGAGGACGGGAGCAGCCTTCCCGTCTGTGTCCATGTGTGAGTTCCCAGGACAAGAGGGTGGATTTGGTGATGTCAGGGCATCTTCCTTTTGAGAGGAAGGAGGCCATGGAAGGCCAGACCGGAGGAGAGCAAGGGTGCGAGCTTCGGGAGAAAAGCAGAATTAAGATACTTGCAAATGGAAGAGATGAAGATCCAACCTGAAGTAGCTTAAGCGAAATGGGGATTTATTCCTGGATTGAATCCCAGGGAAGAGGCTGGCGAGGATGACGTCATCCCAGCTCTGCTCCCTCGAGCCTCCGCGCTCCCCGTCGCCGGCCTGTTCTGCGGACGGCTCTGTCCGAGGGCTGGCGCGGGCAGCAGCTGCTCCTGCCCCAGCTCCTGTGCTTCTTGCTTGGCACCCGCCTAGCCCCAGAAAAACTTCTGCCTCCAGCGAGTGCAGAGAAGACGAGAGCCTGTTGCCCTGTGTGCCGAGTGGCACCCCCAGACCGGTCTTGGTGGTCAGTGCGCCGAGCCGGGGCGGCCGTGCGGGAGACGCCGAGCGACGCGGCCTGGGGGCGGTGTGCAGAGCCCCAGGGGGCTGCTGCTGCAGGCAGCTCTCAACAGGAGGCGGAAGTCGCCGGCCTGTCCTGCCCTGGAGAGCGGGCTGCGGAGGGGACAGCAAGGTGTCCCTGTCGCTCACAGGTCTTTAGACCGGGTCTCGGTGGAAGAGGGCGCCTCGGTGACGGGTGCACTGGACCCAGTGGCAAGACCCTGCTGCCAAGCTGGTGCCACTCGAGGGTGCGAGCCAGGGGCGGCGAGGAGAGCACGGAGGGCTGAGGTCTGCGGCGGCGGCGGCGGCGGTGGCTCTGGTCTCACAGCTGCCATCATAACGCGGGCAGCGTGTGTTTGCTCTGCCCTGTGTGGCCCTGTTAGGAGCAGTCTCGGTTCCCGCCTCTGTGAGAGATCTTCCAGGTTACTTCAGCCCGCAGAGCAGAGCGAGGCCGTGAGCACCTCCAAGGCCAGGTCACGAGGGCCGCGCCGCTTCGGGGCGCCCCTCCTGGGCTCCTGCTAGGGGAGCCCAGGCCGTGGGGGCTGCACAGGCGTTTGGGCCACAGCCTCCACGCCAGACACGAGTGGACACCTTGGGCCTCCCGCCGGGCTGACTGCGGCTGCAGGAGCGGCCCCCAGGAGCCCTGCCTCGCGGAGCCCGGGCGCCCTCAGCGCCGTGGGGATGCCCACGGGGGACCCGCCACGGTGAAGGCAGTGTCACCCTGGTCCGCGGACCGCGCGGTGTCTGCGTGACGGTAGACCCCAAGGACAGCAGGGCGGATCTCAGGAGACTCTTCCTGTCTGCGTTGGAGGGGCGCCGGAGCTCTGAAGTCCCAGGACCAAGCGCTAGGGAGGAGGGGGCGTGTCAGGCACTGTGGTATTAACAGCCTGGCCAGGAAGATCCGTAGGCGGCAGGAACTTCCCTTCCGAGGTGAGGCGGACTTCGGTTTCAGCTCCCGCTGCGCCTTCGAGGGAGCCACAGCTGTGCGAACCTTGAGGATCTGCCCTTTCTCGTGGCGGGAGACACTTCGCCGCTAATCCCGAGGGGCTCAAAGCGCCCCCCGCCCTGATCTCCGCGTCTCTCCCATGGTGTGGCACCGAGTCGCCGGGGCCTCCCTCCACTGCGCTGGGACGAGGGCTCCGCGTTGCTGCCCCTGCCTTCCTCTCCTTCTCCTCGAGCCTGTCCTTCCCGTTCCCGGGTAGCCCGGAGGCCCCTCGTCCAGGAGCCGTCCACTGTGGCGAGGACAGGACTCAGCCCTCCCTGTCACGGCTTCCCCTGCCCTGTGCTCTCCGGCCGCAGTGCCCACGCTGCTTCCCCCGGGATGCGGCCTCTCTGTGGCCAGCCGGCCAGCCGTCCGCTCCCTTTGTCTTCTCGTCTGTTTTTATCATTGATGGACGCCCACAGGCGGGGCCGGGCCTCCTGTGTCCGGGGCTGGGCATTCACCGTCAACGCCTGGGACACGCCCACTCTGGCTCGCTCTCAGAGGGGCTGAGGCCTGGTCACCCATGGAGCGGGCAGTTGGGGTCAGTGGGCCAGAGGGCGGCTCCGGACTCAGAGGAGGCCTGGTGTGAGCTGTGGCCTCCTGCACAGGGAGCTCGGAGGAGCGGAGAGGAGGGAGGGAGCCGCTGGCCTGCAGCGCGGCAGCTCGGGAGCGCCAGGCCTGGGCCGTGGCCCTGCTCAGCGGAGCCGCGCACTGTGCTGCCTGTGGCGCTGGGGGCGGGAGCCCTGGACCCTCCTGCTCCGTCTCCTTGCCACGGCCCCTCGTGCAGATGGTGACCCGAGCCGCTGTCGGGGCCCTGCTGCGCCTGCTTTCTCCGTCCACTGCCGTCCACAGGGGCCTCAGTGACCTCCCTCCTCCCGACTTGTGCGGCCCAGAGCAGCTATTGACATAGTCTGGGGTGAAAGGCAAGCTTCTTAAGTGGTCCCTGCCTCAGTTTCCCCATCTTCAAAATGGATATAGTCAGAGTAGTGGTCTCATAGATCAACAGGGAGATCCAGTGCAGCACATGCTAAGAGGTTTCTGAATTTCCTGGCAGACAGTGAGAATCCACAAGTTCAAGCCGAGCCTGGGCTACATAACGAGATCTTCTCTTTAAAAAGGATAATGAAAATAATAATAATGATAAAATAATAGTCAAGCCACTTGATAATGAAAAATAAGTGAGATACTTTCAGATAACGTGCTTTACTAAAAGGCTAAAGACTCCTGTGAGCGAGACTGGGACGGAAATGTTTCCCAGGCTACCAGGGCGGCTCCTCCGCTGGGCAGTCCTGGCAGCGGGTTGGTTCCGGGCTCTGGAGCCCCTGTTACTCACGGGCCAGAGGCACGAGTGGGGAATAATGTCCCTCTGGGAAGGCCCAGCCTCCGATCCTGTCTCAGAGGACGTGGACACCAGACCCTCCGTGATGAGGAAGCAGCTTTTCGGGGGCCTGGAAGAAAGTGGGGGAGAAGGGGAAGCCCAAAACACCTCCCCGTGTGGGGTCACGGGCAGTGCTCTTTGTGCCCACCTTTGGGCCCAGGGTGGCAGAGCCAAGATGTCTGCCTTGGGGACAAGCTAAGAGCCGTGGGAAGCTGGTGTCCACATACCCAGCCTCAGGCAGAGAAAGCCGCAGCCCTAAGTGTCCTCAATTAGATGTCCTTGGACAGTTCATTTATGAGGCATTTGGAAATAACCTTCACTGAATATAATGCTGCAAAAGCACTTTTCTCCTGTAGTCTTTTCTGGCACAAGGCCGGAGCTTTTCCGAGCTGACCCCACGACAGAGCAGAGAGCTGGTCTGCGGCACGGTCCCTTGGGGTCGCAGGCTGGGCCTCAGAGTTGGGCAGTCAGCAGCACGGTCCCTCTGTTCACTGCACACCTTCGCGGGCACCGCCCCCAGGAAGCTCGCTGCCCCTCGAGGCGAGGCGCTGTCCTCAGCCTGAGAGCCAGAAAGCCAAGGGGTAGGAGACAATCTCAGACAGCCGAGGGCCTCGGAGGCCTTCCTGCAGCCACGCGGCAGTGTTCTGCAGGCAGCGCCCGGCCCTGGCACCCACTGCACCGGTTCCGGCTACAGAAAACATGATGCCCAAGAACGTTAGGACTGATACGGCTTCAAGGGTATGAGACTTTCTTTCGGTCCCATCTACGGTACGACCCACCTAACGTGCGGACAGTGTGGGCAGTGACTAGACGTTCAATATTAACTTATGACTAGAGTCTTGGGTTACAACCTGAATGCCATCCACTTGTGTTTCTAGATGGTTCCAGATATAGATTTAACCCCTAAAGAGTTCTGGAAGCGACATGACAGCATCCTTTCTCGTGTGGGGAGAAGTCCTGGGCAGAGTTTCCAGGACACTCAGATCTGCCTGTGCACAGGAGAGACGTTAAAGGCCGCGCAGAGGAGGCCAAGCCTTGGACTGACTGACCTGAGTTACCACTGGCCCTTGGGAACGAGTTGAGTTTGTAAGTCAAAGCTCCACAGTACTTATGCTTCTTCCGTGGGTATTTATGAACAGCTATGCCCAAATAAAATGAATTTTACTGGCTCGGGTACTCTGTCAGGGGACACGTGTGTGTGAGGGCCACAGCGCGGCCCGCAGCGGGCTGGACATGACTGGGTGAGGCGCCGGTGCGAGGACGAGGCGGGTCTCGGAGCAGAGGGTGTCAGCGGGGCTGGCTTTGGGGGTGAGGCCCGCAGTCACGCGAGGCCCAGCCAGGCCTGGACTCTCCGGCGGGAATCCTGGGCAGTCTTCTCTCCGCTTGTGTCTGCCGGCTGGCCCCGTGAGGCAGCACAGCGTGCGCCCGGAGCCCGCAGCGGGAGAGCGCCTCGCTCCCCACCCATGTGCTCTGCTGTGGAGGAGCACGCGGTGTCCCCGGCCGGGGGTCGCGCAGAGTGGGGAGGAAGAAACTGCTCCCCCGGGCGTGCGGAGGGAGGGTCCGTAGAGCCCCTGACAGGCCCCAGGGACCTGGGGAGGTTCTCACACGTCTTGTAAACATCGTGTTTTGTGGGAGCACGAAATACAGCAGATATCAAAGAGCCTCCCTGAAGGTGCAGGGTAGCAGTTCTGACCCTGCTCCGCATGTGTTCTGGAGCTGGATGAGGAAGTCAGTGGCGCGTTTTTTACTGTGAAGGTAGAAGTTCACAGAAAACGAGGCTAGAACAGTCCGGGTCGTAATGGAGTGGCTTGTGGACGTCAGTGTGAACTCAGCTCGCTCTAGTGCAGGTGGGAACGTCTGGCACAGATCACCGCTGAGGAGACGCACCCAGACCCTCCTGCCACGCCGGAGCCCGCCAACAGGACGGCTTTAGTGACACGAACGCGTCTGGACTGTCTTCTGACTCGTTCTTTAGTGGAAGGCTGGCTCCGGGACTGGGGTGACAAATATGGAAGTGTGTTTCTACAGCATTTGAAAGTGCCAGAAAACAAGCATGTTTGGGAAGCAGCCTGGCCACGCGCGGCAGAGCCTGTCGCCAGAGTGCTGTGACCAGCTGAAAATGGCCTCACCTGTCAAGGCCAGAACAGTGTGAACGAGAAAACAAATTAGTAACGGATTATAACCCAGAGTGTAAAGTAACATTCCCGCAATGGTGTTAGTGTAAATAAATAATTGGACACAGAGATAAGTGTGAACAGACACATGTCCTGTGTGGAATTCCAAGTGAGCTGTGCGGACAGTCTGCTATCAGGGAGGCGCAGTGAGAGTCCACAGCCGCGGCGTGGCCGTGCGCGATGCCCTCCAACACCAAGCGCAGAGGGAGGAGCAGAGGGAGGAGCAGAGGGAGGAGCAGAGGGAGTCGCCGGGGAGAAGCGGCTTGGGCAGCGCCCCCCGCGGTCACGGCCGACGTCCGCACCGAGTCACACTGGTAGCATGTGCCTTGATCCGATGCCGTGAAAACGGCCCCAGCTCAACCTTAGTCTAATCACGAGATGGAGACCAGCCATCCTGACAGAGACCCCACCGCGGCAGGACCGGCCCTCCTCACACTGCAGTCCTCACAGCAAGGACGCTGTGGGAAGCCGCCGGGAGCCTCCGGAGACAGAAGGACTGGACGCTTCGTGTCCGGACAGGCTCCCGGGCCTGAGGCTCATCGGGTCAGGGAGTCAGGAAACCCTCACAAAGTCTGAGCTTCAGGTATGAGTGCGAGGCCATCGCAGAGGGAACGAGTTCACTGTATCCGTCGCGGTGGTCAGCGTGGGAGCCTGGGGCAGGTGTGCGCGGCTCCGTCCCTCCTCCCAGCTCGAGCGCGCCCCTGGCTCCGGCCGACGGGCTCTGCCCTCCTGGCCTCCGCAGTCTGTGCCATAGCGGGGAACCAAGGAACGTGGGCTGTGTGGCTTCGCGGGCGTCCTCAGCTGGCGTCGCTCCCGTCCCTGCGTCTCCTCCCTCGCCCGCTTCCCCTGTGCCTCGGGCTCCCTCGCGCTGCGCCATGCCTGCCAGGCAGCAGACCCCCAGCCTGCTCGGTCTCTCTTCTCCACAGTGCGCCTCTGGACGGGGGGTAAGTCCTTCCTGTGGCTCTCACGGCCTGGGGTCTTCGGGGCTTTCTCGGAGGTGGGGAAGAAGACAGTTCCTGCCCTCAGGGTGCATATATTCTAGCAGGGCAGGAAGGACAAATGTATTCGTTTTCTGTTTCTGTGACAAAATGCTTGAGGCTGGATACTTTATAAAGAGAACATATTCATTTAGACCACAGGATATGGAGGGAAGGGAAGGGAAAAGGAAAAGGAAGGGAAGAACTGAAGATCAGCCTTTGGTGAAGATGTCCCTGGCTGTGTCGTAGCGCAGTGGACAAGAGGGCTGAGAACCGTGCAGGCAGGTGGAGGGGACCCCTTTCCTACAACCCACTCTCCTGAGAGTGGACTCACTGTGAGGCCCGTGCTCACCTCTCCTGGGGGACCCCAGCAGGCCAGCGAGGTCCCCCTCTGAAGAGGCTCCCCACCACACTGGAGCCCTGCCTCACCGTGTGAACCCTTAGGGCACAAGGCACCCCAGGCCACAGTGGAGCAGTCAGATGGATTCTGCACGGTGCAGTGAGCATCCTCCTAGGGATGGACGGGCACAGACAGCAGCTCCTACCAGTCCTGACTGGTCGGAAAGGGCCTCCTGGCAGAGATCCCAGCTAAGACTGCAGTGAAGCCCCTCGGACCCAGCACTACCCAAGACTCAGGGCTCTTTCCCTGGGTAAAGCGCTAGGAAAGATGAGGCCCAGGTTGAGCGGAAACAGAAGTAACAAAGGGGTCCGGGTTGAGGGCTACGTACATCTCCCAGCAGCGCGGCCCAGAGAAGGATGAGACGAGGCTGCAGAGCGGCCCTGAGCTCGAGCGGCCCCGCCTGGGAGCCCCCCTCCCTCCCTCCCTCCCTCCTTCCCTGGCTCTCATGAGGGCGGGGCTGGGCTCGCAGGGGTCACCTGCCTCCTGCCGGGGCCAGAGAGCTGCAGGCCCTGGGCCCTCGGCCTGGCCCCGTCACCGGCTCCTGGGCAGGGTCCTGATGGCAGAACTGCTTGTGCCACTCTGCTGGGCTGGAGAGATGCCGCCCTGCCAGGCTGAGCTCCTTGCACTGTCCTCTCTGGATCCGAGCAAGCGAGAATGAGCGCAGTGTGTACTGTGGATCCCGCCCCGGAGCTCGGGCCTCACCTGCCAAGGCCGCTCCTGGGCCCTGTCAGGGGCTCTCGTTGGCCTGACTGCTGTGTTTGTGCATAAAGAGGCTGAGGGTGCCCTGACCTTGGCTCCGGGAGTGTTCTGGAAGATGGGCCAGACGCTGTGGGTACAGTCGGGCTCTGTAGATGTTCAGGGCTGGACGGCTCTTTGCGACCCACCCACCTTCACCCCATGAAGCTTCTCAGCAGAGACCTGTCCTGGGGCAGGGACTGGATCCCGGAGGGGCCTCCCATTCGAATTGGGGGTGGCTCTCTCGGGGTGGCACAGATGGTGGACTCACTGGCACGTGAAGCTGACACATGGTGGGCCTCGCCCAGTGTCCAGCCCCTCCTGGACACCTGGGCCCTGGGCTTCCTGTGGCCGGGGGCCTCTGAGCCCCTGTGTCAGCCCGCGGCACCGTGTGGGTGAGTGATTGGCTCCTCTGGCTTTAGGTGGAGGGAGAGACAAGCTGTGGATCAAGTGAAACCAGATTTTAGTTTCATTTCTGTGATTTATGAGAAGTACATCCTATGGGACATCTGCTGCTGTGAGCTCTGTCTTGCTCTTCTGCCAAGGAGGGCACCACGGCACTTCCGTCTTCCCAGGGTCACAGGGTGACGGGAAGCAGTGGGTGGGGCTTACACGGCCCCTGGCTCCTCCCCCACACCTGGAGCTCTCGCGCTCGGCTCCTGCTCTGCCGAGGGTCGCGCTCCGGCGTCTTACTGAACCCAGCTGCCGAGCCTGGTGAGCTCGTCTCGGGGGCCACAACCGAGAGCCACTGCCACGGTGGCTTCAAGAACAAGAGTGCCATCTCGCACTGTTTCCGGGCTCTGAGGCCCTCGGGCAGGGCTGGCAATGGCCTTGCCCTGGGCTCACCGACACACGCCTCCTCCGCGTGCCCTCGCATGGTCTTTCCTTCTTGTGTGGGTCTGGGTTCTAATCTTCCTTTTTTTTTTTTTTTTGAGACAGGGTCTTGCTTTGTAGTTCAGGCTGGTCCTGAGCTCACTATGAAGCCCAGGCAAGCCTGGAACTCAGCCATCCTCCTGCCTCTGCCTCCTGAGTGCTGGGATGACAGGCGTGAGCCACCACGCCCGGCACTGTGGTATGCGGTACTGATGGCGGGTGGGCGTGAGTTGCCACAATCCAGCATTGTATGTGGTTACCAGGGATCGAATTTAGGACCTTGCGCTTGTGACACAGGCGCCAGAACCACTGAGCTAAATCTCCGGCCCCTAATCTCCCTTCTTATAAGGACCCTGGATCAGCACCACTGGAATGAGCCCGTTTCTACTTCAGAGCCTCTCGTGAAACCCTGTCTCCGGAAGCGGTCACGTTCTGAGGTCCCGGGGCCCGGGGATTCCAGGGGTGAGTTTAGACGACAGGACTCAGCCCCCCACAAGGCACCAGGGAGAGACACAGGCGTGTGCAGGGGTCTGTTGACACGCTCGCCTGCTTCGTGCGGAGTTACCTGGAGGTCCTGTCTGAGCCCAGCCACCTGGGACCTGCCTGCCAGAGCCTGGGCACTGGCGGTGCCCAGCAGCGTGTGGGCGGCTCTGCGCTGCGTGCCCAGTGGCCACAGAGTGCGCTTCCATCGCTGACACCTTGACATGTTTACGGGGCGACTCGTGCTTGTCAGCAGCTGCCTTTCACAATCAGCGGCTCCCTCATTGCTCCAGCGGCTCCTGGTGCTCAGGACTCGGCCGGGCAGGCTGGTGCGGCACAGAGCGACAGCTGTGGCTCTTGGGACACGCGCGCTCGCACCTTGGGACCACGCCAGGACTCCCGGCTCGGCCGTTACTCTCAGTCCCGGAATGGTGGGAGCAGGCGTTTCCAAGCCAGACTGGGTTTCCGCAAACATCATAGTTTGGCCTTCCTGCTACCTATTTTTATTTTCTTCATATTTGGAATGAGAAAGTTCCCAGACATGGGCCTGGGAAACCGGCGGTTCCCTGGTCACCCTGACTCTGCTTTCCCGTCTCTCCGTCCCTGCGGCTCTCGGGAGCCCGTTCCCTTCGTGGGCCGGAGGCTGCCCCTGCCGGTGCAGGGAGGGTGGGGCGCTGGCTTGTTTAGGGTCTGGGTCCCGTTGCCTGAGGCAGAAGGAGCAGGGCACGGAGGTGCCCGTCCAGGCGAGCAGCCCGGGATGCCCACTGCCTCGGACCCGCGGGGGCTCCAGCGCGCTCAGCTTCATGGGCGGCGCCTACTCTTTCCTGTCGTATTGTGTGTCCACCTGCTGAGGCCACCGGAGTCCAGACATGGCCCCTTCCACGTTGGCCGCATGCCCTGGGGACATGGACCCTGAAGAAGAGCCCTTGCTGTTGTGCGCCTTGCCCGCTCTGCTGGTGCCCAGCCTGTGTCATCTGAGAGTGGGGTGCGGGGCCGTTTGTCTGCTTCCCTGCGAGGAGGCAGCCGTGGTGGCAGTGGCTGTCTGAAGGGACATGGGTGCCCACCGGGGACTCCTGTGACCCGCTCGTCACTGAGGGGCCTGGGTCTGAGCGGGAAGGAGCCACACAGCTTCTGATTGGCTTTTGCTGTCCCGTTGGAGTATTATTTCCCTTTCTCTCCTGGTGAGCTTTTCCAGGGGCAGAGAGTGAAGCTCAGTTGTTTTACCTCTTCTAGCCCTTCACAGTGGCAGTGCTCTGGACAGTAAGTGTGCATTTATTTATTTAATAAATCCTAAATACTGATTTTTGGGAAAAAACATTAAAATATCCACGCGTTTCTCCCTTCCACCAAATTCAGTGGCCTGAGTACCTTGTTGGATTCCACGTCAGCTATGGCGATCGCACCAAGCCTGGTCCGTGGAGATCCCGGGGCTGGAGGTCAGGACAGGCATCTAGACCCATTCCGATGTGGCTGACCGGGCTGCGAGCCCCTGAAGCCGTGGCAGGGAAGAGCAGGTGTAGGACCCGAGTGGGCGCAGCGTGGTGGTGGGAGGCATCGTCTGTATATCCGTGCGCCCTCTGCACACTTCCTGGGACCTCGGTGGGCAGGACTTGGATCAGTAGGTAGACGTGGCGAGTGCCAGACTTGTGCCCACTGTACAGATCTACTTCCTGTCCTTTCACTGGGTGACTCGACTTAATTGTAAGGCATTTCTCATTTCTGTTTTGATGAAAACTGATTTTATACTGTCACGGATTCAGATAATCTAGGGCCGGCTCCACAATCTGTGTAGTCACCCTTTCCTTCGCAGGGTCTGTTGCCAGGGTGTGGTCCTGTGCTCACGTGCAGCGCTCACAAACAGATGGGCGTCCCTGAGGTACTTGGCTGCTGGCCCTTCGAAGAGTAGCTTTCCCTGACGGCCTCAGGGCCTCAGACCTCGGCCCTGGCGTCCAGAGGGCTGGAGAATCTGGAAGACGAAGTTGATGGCAGAAGAAGTTCATAGACTGTGACGGGAAGGGGGGGCTGCGCTTTGGGCCCTGGAAGCCCGAGAACCAGGAGGACGCGTCTCCAAGATGGGCAAGAGGCCATCGCAGCGGGGATGCCACTGAGAGCTCAGGAGAATCCTCGCTGGGCAGGGGCAAGGGCAGGGGCAAGGAGGACGTCGGAGACAGCGTGACACACGGACCGTGCAAAGACACAGGCAGAGCAGGCGCCACGGCGGGCAGATTGTGTGAGCTCCTGCCCGTGGCACCGGCTGGCACACCTCCGCTGTGACCACTGACTGCCCGAGGGAGAGGCAAGGCCCAGTCCGGCGTCCTGGACGAGAGAGCGGCAGGCTCACGGTGACCAGCTGAGCTGGGACGTGGAGTCAGGTGAGCGGCGGGCGCCGAGGCCCCTGAGGTTACCGCGCTGCCGCTTGTGGCTGGAGCCTGACTCTGCTCCCCAGAAGCCTTCTGAGCGGCGGAGGGATGCAAGCCTTCCTTTCACAAGCAGGCATCTGAGCCCCGAGCAGGAGGGGTAATTTTCTAATGCCACCATGCCCGAGAGCACAAGAGAAGAGACGGCCAGACTCCGCATCCTCCCGGTTCCAGCCTAGTAGTAGCGTGTGAGGAACTCAGTGAGCATGCTGGACACAGCGCCTGTCAACTGCCTTCTGACCGGTACTGTCTTGAGCAGTGCGACACGGATATGAGCCCTACATGAGGTTTGCAGTTATTTTAGAGTATATGTTTTATGCATTATTCATTACATATTTCTAAAGCTTGTTCTAAAGCCAAGAGAATCCTAGAAAGCTTCCACTTTTTTGGCTGTGACCTTGTATTTTACGCTGTGTCTCATTACGCACAGATGCATCTGTGCACAGCAGGCACAGCAGAGACACGTGCTTTCGGAAGCCGTACTGACCCTTCTGAGTGCGAGGCCCTCCAATATGTTCTGCTCTCGTGGACTATGTGCTATTTCTGTTAAACCTATGCCAGTTGTGAACCATCTAAATGGATTTCATGACAAACCAGCGGTTCAAACAGTTTGAAGCACCGTGATCTAAACGATGTCTTAATCAGACATGGTTAAAGACAAAAGTCATTACAGAGGAGACATAAAGTTGCCAATTATCTTTGGTCACATACATTAAAATAGTAACTTTGAGTTTTATAACATCAAAAAAAGGAATCGCATACATGCAAAAAATACGACAGCCGCTTGGATCTGTTCCAGACCGCAGCAGATCGGGGATGCTCCCGGTGGTGTGTGAGGCCACGCCCCCTCCGCTCCGGTTTCCTCGCTGATGGACGCAGCTGCACAGGCCGAGCCGACCGCTCCGGCCTCTGACTTAGCCCGAATCCACCCAAGGCCTCGGGCACTGGTTCTTCGTGTGGGAATCTAATTCAGGGCTGGGGCTTTACGTGCTTTATGAGCAAGATCTCAGGTGTCTAACCCTCGGAGGCTGTGGCTCTTTGCCTGGCACTGACAACTCCCTTAGCTGTGTGCTGTGCCTTCTTGTGCTCCTTCTCTTTTATCTTCTCTCTGCCAGGGGCGCGAGATGCGGGCCCCACTGACTCCTGGCCCTCCTTTCTCTTGACTGGGTCTTGTGATTGGCACACTGAGGTCCTTGGTTGATGACTGATAAGTTTTCTGTTTTAGAACCCACATCTCTTGCACCCAGGTATCCATGCGTGTGCTTAACCCAGCAATGCCTGGAGTTAGAAAAGTCTCCCTTAGAGGTTATCATTTAAGTGAAGACCTGGCTCATGAGAAGGCAATAAGCAGAAACCTGGCAGAATAAGCCCACAAGAAGGACTGGCAAACACAAAGCCCTGAGGCGGAAACGGCCAGTGTGGTTGAATAATGAAAGAGACAAACTGGTTATAGCAAGGGGACTGTGGGCAGAGCAGTACACGAGGAGACGGGAGAAGCACGTGAGGTTCAAAACACTGAGCAGCGGCATGGATCTCACCGACCAGCCCCAAGACATGACTGGGAAGGAAGCTGGCTGTCGGGGAAGGATTTCACTGAACAGCAGGAGGGTGGGTTCCCTGCTTCCTGCTCAGAACTGCCGAGGACCTAAGCCTGCTTTAGAAAACAAACTCTATTAATAGTGTTTAAGAAGACCATTCTGGCTATTGTGTAACATGGAAATTGTGTGGGGTAAAGAAGGAGGCAAGGAGGCCGGTTAGGAGCCCACTGGGCCAGTAAGAGAGGGCGAGGAGGCGGAGAAGCAGGATATGATGCAGTCCAGTTTGAGATACGTTCGGAGGCAGTGTTGTGGGCCTCGCTGACGGAATACACGTGGGGGACGGGGAAAGAGTGACTGAGGGTGGTTTTACCACCACTGGCTTGGACAGCTGCATAATGCTGCTGCGCGAGTGAGCTGAGGCCTGGAGGAGGGCGAGCTGGGGCCTGGAGGAGGGCGAGCTGGGGCCTGGAGGAGGGCGAGCTGGGGCCTGGAGGAGGGCGAGCTGGGGCCTGGAGGAGGGCGAGCTGGGGCCTGGAGGAGGGCGAGCTGGGGCCTGGAGGAGGGCGAGCTGGGGCCTGGAGGAGGGCGAGCTGGGGCCTGGAGGAGGGCGAGCTGGG
>PVIC010034382.1:8342-19721 GCA_004025085.1 Thryonomys swinderianus
GAAGGGAAGGGAAGGGAAGGGAAGGGAAGGGAAGGGAAGGGAAGATGGAAAGATCAAAAACACACCCGGTGTGCTGGAGATATCATTATCTGGTCACAAGGAATTTGGAAGGGCCAGCACTTTTCCCGGGAGGCCCTGTTTTCCTGGAGATGGTGAAATGGAAGTGGCCAGCATCTCACCACATTTGAAGGGACAAAGCCTGCCACTGGTGACCTTGGCATAAAGCCCATTTTCTCATCTTTTGCTTCTGTGGCCTAAGGATACAGCTTATACTAAGACATTTTAGAGTATCTTGAGGTGTACAACTCTGAGACATATGCTTAACAACTTTGGGTCTTTTTTCCCATACTTGAACGATAATAATTTTCTTGGGTTAAGATTTATGAGGCAATACTCACAAAGCCTTTTGAGAACTTCACCTGAAGGCTCAATATAAATTACTTTATTAAGTATTGATGAATACTTCCAATCTGCAGGTCAGCCTGAAAACAGAAAAAAAAAATATTTTGTTTGAAAAGACATTGTTCTCATGTGTTTCTTTTTGACTGACTGATGGGTGAGAAGATTGAGAGAAGGAAGCAAGAGAGGCTGAATGGTAGTAGAAATAACGATGGGGCTTTCTGCAGGAGTAGAGGCTGCAGACAGCAGCTGTCTGTTACCAATTCATTGATTCACTTCTAATTCATCTTAAAAAGTACTTAGTACAGAGCACCTCTGTAACCTGCCACTTTCCTAGGCCTGAGACAGCCTATTTCTGCCTTTGATTCTACCCAGTGTTCTGTCTCATAGTACAGTGAACCTGGGTACCATGCTGAAAGCTCAGGTCTGATTACTGCTCTTATGTCTGTGCTTTACCAATTTGAAGTGCATTGGCAAGAGCCCACAGAAACTGCAAATCATTTTGATAGTGAGAAATGGAACCTTTTTCTCCAGCAAACACCTAGATGTTGTCTTTGCATTACTGTATTTTAACTGCTAGCTGTCTGTAGCCTCCACTCCTGAAGAAAGACCCATCCTTGTTTCTGCTACCATTCATCAGTCACTGAACAGCTCTAGCATCTAACAGTACAGTAAAGACACAAACTCCAAGTTCTTCCTGGTCTGCCTTGGCTAGCTAAATGTCTGAAATTCTTACCCTTCACAAGGTTTCTGGAACCCTGCTGTGACACTGAAGCACTCCTCATGTTCTTGGTGTTTAGTCAACCTGATACTCCAGATGGAGTTGAATGAAGCATTTCTGTTAATGCCAGTGGATCTCAGTATTAATATCCATAGGAGCAACCTTTGCCTACTAACTTTTGTCCATTCCAGCAATTTTACAAGTAACATCTTGGGGGGAGGGGTGCTCGTACTGAACTGTGAGTTGCCACAAGCTTCTTCATTCTCTGTTTCCAGAGACACCCTGAAGCAGTAGATTTTCTTACTCTCAATAATTCTCTTTCCTATTTAAGCTTATGTCATTTCTTCTAATAATTCAAGTTGTTCTTTTATCCACATTTTTTTGGCTTGTATCTATCTAGGTGTCACCCCAAAGCATGGCTTTTGGGGGGTGGCTGAATCACAGGTATGTGATACTTTATTAGGGTGTGTGATAGCTAAATTGGTGTCTCATACTTCTGAGTGTGGGTAAGGGAGCCCCCACCACACTTGTGAGCCCACCAACTATGGACTGAAACCCTCTACAAACTGTAGTAAAATAAACCTTTCCTCCTTTAATTGTGGATATTAAGCATTTTGTCCCGACAATGAAAAAATAACTAAGACACACATGCATCTTTCTAGTGATATTTGGGCCCGTTACCATCCATGTATACCAAATCCTGCTTTCTTCTCTTTTTCTCTGCAGGTAACTTCCTTCTCCATCTGGGAGAGTGCAGAGTGGTGGAAATGGGGCATAGAAGATGGATAGTGAGATCTTATGTTCTAACAGATAGGGCCTGGTACTTTAAAACGGGCAGTCAGTCTTTCGGTTTCACTCCTATTTCTTATCACATAAACTGTCAGTTTCTTGCACAATCATATCTTGGCAGGACAACTCTTCTAGCTCCTCAGAAATGATGTTTAAAATGTTAAATGGATAGAGAGGTCTTACATGGAATAATGAAGTGCTGTGTTGGGAGCTGCAGACGGACTTGAAGAGTTGGCTCTGTCTTCACCGCTGGGGGCGGCAGGTACTCTGGTGGTCCCATGTACTGTGGGGCTCTGGGGCAGAACTGCACCAGTATCTTCATCCATTATTGCTGACATCTGACATAACTGCCCGCATCTGTCCTGCTTTATGCATGCTGGGGTTGTGGGTGTGGAAGCTTTGTACCAAATAAAAGTGTGGTGAGCTCGGGTATTTCATCTCTTGCTGCCCAGAGAGGCATGGATAGAGGCCAGACTCAGCCTTTTTCTCTAGATTTCAATTTCTGCCTGTTTGATGTTTTGTTTTTTTTTATCTTGTACCATCAGACTCACGGAGGACTGGGGTTTACTGTGGGGTTTCTGTCTGCATCCTCTTTCCCTGCTTCCCACAGTGCTGGATTTATATTTTACCTATTTGGGAACTCATTTTCATTTGGACCTTGGCTTTTAGACTAATGTTTTCAGTGAAACTAGTCAAAGAGTAGTGGAGAACACCACCAAGGAGTCCCTTCAGGAGTATTTTTAAGAAAACAAGGGAGCAAGATTATGAGAGAAGAGAGGAGAAAACTTGAAATGCAAAGTGGGTGCCATAGAGATGCTAGTCAAAGTTCTGGAACTGAGATGGTCTTAGATATTTATCCAGGACTAAGGAAAAAAATAAAACAAGGAGGCCAGTTTATTGTACTCTGTGATCTCACAGTTATTGCATGTGGACTGCCAATTAGTGTTAGGGAGGGTATAATATTCCATGACAGGCACCTAGATTCATGGAAGGTAGTTTCCAAAGAAAGATGCAGTAATTAATAATCCTGCTGCTGGAGGAATAAGCGCCTTGATCCAGAATGGGATCCCAGCACATACTACTAGTGGTAAGCACTCTTTTACCCATTCTGGGCATATCTGAGACTCTGGCATTCAAATTCAGTGATAGAATATAAAGATATACAAATACCATTATAGTGAGTTTTTGGCATTTTCCATTATGTGGATCCTTTCAGCCCACATGATGTGTAAATCTGTCACACCTTCAGTGCTGTAGTTGGAATCAGCAGGGAAAGGAACCCAGTACCAGTGCTCATGAACCTTCTGTAAGGTGCACCAGATGTACACTGAAGCATTTACTAACTTAAATCCTTTTTAAAGTTAATTTTTAACGGACACAGAAAAAAATAAATATTTTACATGTTTATGGAGCACCATGTGATGTTTGCGTGCAAGTACATATTGTGAGATGTTTAAATCATGTTGCAGATATCTACTTCATCCAGCATGTATCTTTTCTATGTGATAAAAGTTTCAAAATCCCATCTTTCTAAAATAGATGGTATGTCACTATTACTTATAATCACCCTGCAGACTGGAAGTTCTTGTTCCTACCTTTAACTTAATACCTATTGCTCGACCTTTTTACAACCTTTCTTTCTCAGCTTCTGGGAACCACTGTTTCCACTAAGAACTTTTTAATATTCCACAAGTGAGAAAGATCTTGTGGCAATTATTCCCATGTGACTTACTTCACTTAATATACTAATCTTTGTTTCCCTACATCTAGTCACAAATTACAGGATTTTATTCTTTTTATGGAAGAATAGTATTCCAAAGTGTTTATGCACCACATTTTCTTTGTTCATTCATCAGCTGGTGGACAATTATACTGTTTTTGTATCATTTAAATTTTTCTGTATATGATGTAATTATACCTTCTAACTTTACATTCCCTGTGCTTTATTTATATCTTGTTACAATGTTTTGTATTTTCAATTGAAACGTTATAAAATTTAAAGTATATTTTTGTCACTCTGCCATTTTAATGCTTTTTCATATTTATTTACCATATTGTACAATACTCTCTGAATAATACTTTCGTGACATATTGTTTTATAAAACTAGGTGAAATACCAAATGCTTTCATTCCTTACTCCAAGGACTTTGGCAGATGAACAGATCGCCTGACTCACCTTTACCTCTTCCTACCTGTAGAGGCTGTGGCACTGAAATCACCAGTACTACTTGACTTCTCCCATTCAGACGTTCTTGAACATAACTCAAATTCAAAACCAAGCCCGTTGAAGAGGAAGAAGCAAACCAGGGCATAGGTTTTCTGAGGAATATCTGAAAGGTTAGATGTGTCTTTAGAGCAAATACTTTGGGTGTTAAGTCCTTGATTCCTAGATTGTGTCTCAGGTTCGTTATTGTATTGTGGTCATCAGTTTTTCTTTTGACCTCTAGGCTCCACTCTCTACTGACAGCAGTAGAAGTAGTGGTCATCCCGGCAACTAGCACTGTGTTATTAATCTTGGAACTAATTCTCCAAATTCAGTTTTCAGTAGTTTATTAATCTTCTAAGTCATTTCATTCAATTAATTTCTATTTGATAACTAAGATTAACCTTTGTACAAAAATCAGAGATTTATAAAAATTCACATCCTCTTATTATAACATGTTGAGAATTTATTGAGAATCTGTCTTTTGACTGCCAATTTTTTGAATCTTTATTGGTATATTGTATATATACATCATGATCGCACTCAGTATTGAGAATTTGTACCAGTATATGACATGATGTAATTCTCACTTTTCCCATTCCCTTACCCACCCTACAACCCCCACCCCCTATATACTTGAGCTTTTTTCCTTTTCTATTACCATCACATTTTTCTTATCCCACATTACTCACCCTTCCACTCCATTTCCCTTTGAATATCTTTTATTTCACAATACTCATCATACACTCTAGAACTCATTAACACCTTCACTTTCTCATTCCAAAGAAAAGATACAATATTTACACATCTGTGACCTATTTATTTCACTTATGAGTATGTCCTTAAGGTATGTCCATTTGAGTATAAATGACTCAAGCTTATCATTCTTTAAGGCAGAATAATACTTCATTTTATAGAAAAACCACATCTTCTTTATCCAGTCTCCAGTTGATGGGCATTTGGATTGTTTCCAAGATTTAGCTACCACAAACTGAACTGCTATGAATATGGTTGCACATATGTCACTATGATATGATTATTGTAATTCTTTTATGTATATTTCTAGCAGAGGAATAGCAGGGTCAAATGGTCCTCTCATCCTAGTTTTTGAGGAATCTCCATACTGACCTCCATAGTGGTTGTATCAGTTTACATTCCCACCTACAGTGGAGAAGAGTTCCTTTTTCGCCACCACAGCCACATCAGCATTTGTTCCTGGCAAATTTCGAGATAGCAGCCATTCTTTGTGGAGTGAGAGGAAATCTTAGTGTTGTTTTTTAACTGTATTTCTCAAATGACTGGCAATGTTGAGCAAATCTTTATTTCTTCTTGGCAGCTTTTATTTCTTCTTCTGCAAAGTGTCTGTTCATTTCATGTGCCCACTTTTGAATTGGGTTTTTAAATTGGGGGGGTTGATTTTTTTAAGCTCTATATATGTTCTAGATAGTAGCCCTTTCTTACTGCCAGTTTTGTTCTAGCTGTTTCATTGTTCTACATGCTGCCATGATTCCCTTCTTAAGTGACCTCCATGTTTCTGTCTACTCAGAAATGTTGTCCCTTCCCATAGAGAGAAGAATCCTTTGTGAAATTCTATCTCATTTCTAAATTAGTCTGCCTGTTTTCCCTAGCCTCATCTTTCTTTTTGACCTTGTGAATCAAAGCATATTTAAAATGAATAGAGCAGAAAAAAGTTAATCTTCCAGATATCCAAAATTTTCTGACAAAGGCTTGGTCTTTCCTACCAAATTTAAGTACACTTGAATCTCAGCTCAGTTTCATAGAAGTGTCTGTGACCTTCAAATGAGATGTTTCCTACCCTCCTCCCATTGAACACAGGTCCTATAACACTGTTGGGTACCATCCTCATGTTTGCAAAACCAAGATAAGAATGTTCATAATGTATATTTTATTTCCTTGTGCTCCCAAGCTTCTTTGCAAGACTGGTTGAAACCTCAGCAGAAAAATCTAGCTTGGGTTCCCCTTCATGTCTCTTGTTACTTTCTCATTGTTCTGACCTTTAGTATGACCAAACTGAATAGAACTTGCTCATGTTAAACCTTGTGTTTCCAAATACTTTCTTTCTCTAGGCTATCACTGGATTCAAACACCTCAGGCTACCACTGGGATCAAACTCTTCAGAAGAGTTCCCTTGTCCTGATGACTCTGCTCTCAAAACATTCATCTCTGGGCTGATTCTGCCACAGTCTCTGCAGCATCCTTTCCTTGTCCTGGTTGCCTATTCATCTTACACTTGCTCTAGTCATAGCTACTTGGGTCCCACAAATAGGGGCATCTTTTTATCGCGACTATGAGCAATAAATGCGATAGCTATGAAATAGTTGGCCTGCCTCCAAACTTGGAAACACGTCAAATTTCTACCAACCTAGGTATAGTGTTCCTGTAAAAAAATGTTACTCTGTGAAATCATATCACATGTCATCTTTAGCTTTAATGTGTCTCCATAGGTACCAACTCAAAAATACTTTTGAAAACAGACTCAAACCTCACACCTGGCAAGGTCTCCAGCAACCAAAGGATAAAGCAGGCTATTAAAATTGCTTCAAACATAGGTCAATTTCTATGGGCTACAGACATATTTTGCCTTAACTTCATATAATTATTTCCAAAGAGCAAGGCTGATGTGTCAAACAGCTGAGACAATGTGTATATGTTACCGATTTATTGCTCTACAAGTGGCCAGAGTCAGGAGAAAATTTAATAAGTAAGCAGTACCCAGAAGTACTCTACAAAAGATCTAACTACTCTGTACAATTTCTCCCAGCAAGTGCCAACTTGATTACACTTGATTCTGAAAAGTTTTCTACCATTTCACTCAATAATTTTTCAAAATGGAGCCACCAGATTCCAGAGGTCTGGAAGAATTTTTTTAATCTTTATTGGTATGTTGTATATACACATCATGATCACACTCAATATTGGGAATTTGTACCAGTATATATGACACAATTTAATTCTCTTTTTTTCGCATTCCTCTACCCACTCCGCAATCCCCACCCCCTAAATACATAATCTTTGTTTCTCTTTTTTTTAATTACTGTCACATTTTTCTTTACCCCTCATTACTCACCCCACCACCCCATTTCCCTTTGAATATTTTTTATTTCACAATATCCATCATACATTCTAGAACTCATTAACATCTTCACTTTCTCATACCAGAGAACAGATGCTATATTTAAACATCTGTGACCTATTTATTTCACTTATAAGTATGTACTGAAGGTATGTCCATTTGAGTATAAATGACTCAAACTTATTCTTTAAGGCAGAGTAATACTTCATTTTATAGAAAAAACCACATCTTCTTTATCTAGTCTCCAGTTGATGGGCATTTGGGTTGTTTCCAAGATTTAGCTATCACAAACTGAGCTACAGTGAACATAGGTGCACATATGTCACTATGATATGATTCTTTTAATTCTTTTGTGTATGTTCCTAAGAGGGGAATAGCAAGGACAAATGGGACCTTTAATCCTAGTTTTTTAGGAATTTCCATACTGACTTCCACACTGACTTCTACTGTACAAAACTAAAATCAAAGTGGGAGAAATTTTTAACATTAAAATTTACTTTTTATGTAGATTTCTCAATTTTTCTCTCATAGGACTTTTATGAAGTATGTACATGTATAGTACAACACATTAATACAACATGTTGCTTATGAATAAATATATATACTAGGATGTATGAGATAAATTATTTTTAACTTGATAGTGATACGTGCTTAAAAGCTGAGAACATTACTTCAATTAACATGTAGTATTCTTAAAATTTTGAAGCACTAGAATATTTGATTTTTTAAAAATATATGATCATTTTTTTATTGTTTGAAAAAATATAATGAACAAAATTATTCAGTCATACTTTTAAATTACGATGTACCACCACAGTGACCTATACACATGTGAAAGATAACACTTATATCTATGTTGAAGTATGTATTTTGTGCATATATATTTGTAGATCTTCTGTGATAATTGTATAAACTCCTTAAGACTATGTAGCAATATTGGAAAATATTGTTGTGTGAGTGTGTGTCTTATATTTTCTTATATTGCCAGCCATAAATATATCTAATAACATATTTGTATAAACAAAAGTAGATTGTTTAAAATGAGCTGGTGAGAAATGATAAAGCTAAATTCTACTAGGGAACAAATATACCTTTCTGAAAGCTCCCTTAAGACAATCTTTCATTAGTCACAGATATCTCTGTAACTTATCAGAGTTATTCCTCCTTGAGAAGATAAACTGTGCATTATAATTGGTGAAATATAATAGTCTGTTGCAGCTTTTAGAAGATGGTGGGAAATGTGTTTTAAAACCGAACACTAAAAATATTATATACACGAATTTTGTTCTTCTTTTCTTCTATAAATGTTAGCACTGTTCTTCATAGTCTAAGCTTTAAGTTAAAGATTGGCGACATCAGAGTCAGGGTCATGCCCTCCTGTTTTATTAAGTGATGTTAAAGAAGCATGTCATCACCAGAGCTTGCAGGGGCACTGACTAACAAGAATGGGGCTGACAGCCCAGGGTTCACATTTCATTATCTCAGTCAAAGTGAGGAATAGAATGAGCACGTAAATGAATCATGAAACCTTTCTAGGGACAATTGGAAGGTGAACATCTGTGTGGCTTACCAGTAAAATAAGAGGAATAGAAATAGTTATAGTTTAATTTTCTCACTGTGATTTGATTTCCCAGTTTTTCTTGAAGCTAGTGGATTGGATCTTTGTAAAAAGGTTACACTAAAGAGTTAGAATTTGTTTTGTGGCTTAAGCAGGTCACTCAGTCTTTTGTTGTCAACTCCTTCTCCAGAATTTAATTTAAGGTACCAATGGATAATGTTTACTGTAAATGAGTCATTCTTTGCTGAAATCATTTTGGCAAATGATCTTACTATCCAAAGATTTTGTATCACATCCTCTGAGCTCGTGTAAGTGTTATTGGGCCCTGTGTTATCAGGGAGGGTGTCTGTACCACACGACATTCAAATGTTGCATACTTTCTACATGGAAATTCCTCCACCTTCCCTCATCTCCACCTGAAACCTACTCACATCTACAACTTTTAATTAATTTGAACTTCATAGGGTCTTCTAGTTCCCGTAAATGTTATAACCCACATATACACTATACCTCCACTTCACATTGCATTGTCATAATTTTCTTACATAATATAGCAATTTATAATACTGTTTATTTGTATTAAGATTTACTTTTTTGCAAGATACACAGGACACAGCCTGAGCCTATGTCTTCATTCATGTCCCAAAATTTATGTAGTTAATTGGAAATAGATCAAGACAAATTTACTGAATGGTTTTTCTATATGATTTTAAAAATATATTTTGAAGCTCTGAAACTTAGTCACCCATGATTACTTTATTATGAGATTATTACCCATTATTACTCTCATTCAGAAGCTTAAAAAACTTTCAATTATTTCAAAATATTAGGGTAGTTGAAGTATTTTTTTCAACAGCAAAGCAATTTAGTAAATGATGGCATGGTTTGCTGAATACATGCCCAATCAACCATTCACTTGCTGGGTGGTGAGTCATAAAGCACATTTTCAGTAAAACCTTAATGTACATGAAGAGCAATTGGAGTTCACATCCTTCCTTTTGAGAAGAAAGGAGCTCAATATTGAATACTTTAATATTTTAAGTTAAAACATGCAATTCAAGGCTTGAATAGGCACTGTGTGTCAGTAATTTTTTCCTACAGGATCCATTATTTCTTAATGGGAATCCAGAGTTTTTTTCAATATTTATCCTCAGTAAAATGGTGTGGAACAGCCAAAATATCAACTTCCTTTGGTTTTGATTGGAATTATATTAGTCAAACATCATTATTCCTGCTGGTCAGATATCTTCCTTAGATAACTGCAAGTATTACAACAAATTAATAAAAAATACAGATCAATGTATTACTTTTTATGTGTAGATTGTTTACTAGACAGTATGTTTCAGGTACATAAGGGCTAACTAATGGGAATATATCATAAAAGGAATCCGTGGTAATAAAGAATGTAGGAACATCCATAATCAACAGTTGCCAAAAAAGGGATACATTGCTTTACAAAGTAACAACAATTTTCTTGCTGGAAAGCAATATAAATTAGGAAATAAGGGGTGAAATACAGTACTTACAGTCAGCCTATTAAAAACTCTTAATTAGTAACAGTTCCTGGGGAGGTCCTAAGGGTATGACATATGTTCCATAGAAATATAAATTAAGAACTTCCAGGCAGCTTAGGGAATTAATTATTTTCCCTAATTCCCAGCAAATGCTCTTGTCTTCTACTTTACAGAAAAATTATGTACTACCATATAAGAATTTCTTTAGCCTCTCTGCACCCGGTCTATAAATTGACTGGTATCTACCTGCAGGAGGTGATGCGCCCCTTGCATAAGAAAAATGGATGTCTCCATCTATGAAAGCCACTCTTCTGAGCTCCTTAGAACTTCCTTTTCAAACATGATTTTGTTCTTTTCTGATCTTCAATCTTCATTCTTTATCTCTCTGACATTCTGAACTCATCCTCTCCTGACACAACTTAAATGTAGTCAAATCTCTCAGATCTTACACAGACAAGTCTCCTCACACAGTATCTACCAGACATTGTCTTTCTGTCATTCTTCCTATTGACCTGCTCTGTTTCCGACCTGAGCCGGTTCACCCCTCCTTAGGAAACGTGGTGGTCCCCCGCTCCTGGGAGGACACCGTATTGACCCCGAACTTAGTGCAGGCACCTGATGGGCATAGCGCACTGCAGCCCAGAACTCCTGGACTCAAGCGATCCTCCCACCTCAGCCTCCCCAGTAGCTGGGACTATGGGCGCGCGCCCCCACGCCCGGCTATTCCTCCTATTGAAATACTTGTCTCCACTTCCTGCTTCCCCTTTGGCACTGACCACGTCACTCAGCATCTCTGCGGGCTGGACCTAACACTCACCATCCCAACAGGAGCGATTCTAAAGTCACCAGCAGCTGGCTGGAGCATTTAATGCACATTTCTCTCCTCCACTTGGCCTCTAGGACGCCTCTACAAATAGTAATGAGTTTTCCTACACTTAGTTATTTAGCAGCTTTATCTTGCTCACTTACTAAATGGTGAGCCCTATTTTGTGTTGTGGGGATACAATAAGAGGGAACAATTTCCTTGGAGTTCATTATCATAGGTACTTTTGCGATTCAATTCTATTCTGGCTTCTGATTCTTTTTTTTTTTTTTTTTTTT
>PVIC010034383.1:0-19604 GCA_004025085.1 Thryonomys swinderianus
GACTGTATTCGGACACATGTGAAGGTCATATGGATATTCATACCCATAAAAAATGGATTGCCAGAGAAGAACTCCTGGGCTAAAATAAAAAAGCTTAAGGATACATCTTTAAGAAATACAGCCTGTCTAATCAGAGGTCTTACAACTATAACAAGATATTATATGGCAAAAAAAAAATACTGTATGATTTGTTCCTTTAAACCTGTCAATCTAACCTCTTTGGAGGGTAGTAAACTCATCAAATCATTACAACAAGTTAGAAAGATCATTTAAGAAATCGGAGGTGCTGAACCAAAACCTTGTGCCATGATTAGGAAAAATTAGAAGCATTAAGTTACCTATAAATAGGAAATCAACATATTAACCTTTACTTTATTTAAAGAGCCAGACACAACATGCATTGCAAATGAGGGACTTTCGCATATGCTTATTCCTGAAGCCCTCTGGAGAAGGCAAGTTGAACGGGGGTGAAAGCAAAGCTGCTCCCTCTGGTCCCCGGGAGACTCTGAAAACACATCTGTAACAGCGGCCCACCAAGGGGGAAGGAACAGGAGGCCACACGTGACAGGGACCCACCCACAGCAGATGCGAGTTCCAGGATGCTGAGACCGAGGTGAGCCCACAAGACCAACACTTAGAGACCATCACTCTGTCTTTGTAGACACGGGAGATAATCTTGCAGAGGAAACACATTTTCCTCATCTGAAGGAGGAAAAAGAGCACTCTCTTTGTTTTCAACATATTTTTTTAGGAATAAACAACAATCCTGAAATTTGATAGATTTAGCATGTTTGTGAAATACAGGTATTTGTTGCCTAAAAACAAGATATCCTTGACAAAGTAAATAAATATCCCTTTCAATAAGATAAACTCTTATGTACGTACGCTGATTTATTATTTGTTTTTATTTCCAAAGAGTTAAAGAGTTTTTACATTTAACTGAGAAATCAGATAACTTCTGATTAGTCATCAAAATTCCAAGAAATTTCATGCCTAAATATATCAGATTTATTTTTATTCATATCATAATGCTACTAGCTATGACACAGCACACAAGTGACTATGGAAAGAAAAGATACTACTGGTGAAAAATGGATTAGCCAGTGCATTTTTGAAAACCTAGGATAAGTGGTCTGATGTCTTAGTGGTTTAGAGAGTCTCTACGAATGAAATGCCACATGTACACTTGTTATTCCAGCACTCTGGGATGCTGAGGCAGGAGTGGCAGAATTTCAAGCTCAGCCTGGGAAACTTGGGGAGACTCTGTCTTTAAAAATAAAAACCAGAGGGCCGGAGATTTAGCTCAGTGGTTCTGTTGCCTGCCTCGCAAGTGCAAGGTCCTGAGTTTGATCCTGGTAACCACATACAATGCTGAGGGGCCTGGTGACCCAAGCCCACCAGCAATCAATACCACATAGCACAGTGCCGGCCGGGCATGGCGGCTCATGCCTGTAATCCCAGCACTCAGGAGGCAGAGACAGGAGGATTGCTGAGTTCGCGGCAGCTTGCCTGGGCACCATAGTGAGCTCAGGGCCAGCCTGAACTACAAAGCGAGACCCTGTCTCAAAAAAATAAATAAATAAATATAAATTTAAAAATTAAAAAAATAAAAAACAGAGAAGAAAGAGAGAAGGAGATAAAGAAAGAGAAAGAGAAAGAAAGGAAAGAAAGAAAGAAAGAGAAAGAAAGAAAGAAAGAAAGAAAGAAAGAAAGAAAGAAAGAAAGAAAGAAAGAAAGAAAGTAAGTAAGTCTGGGAGATATCTTACATGAAGGCCCTGTGTCAGTTCCTAGTGTCATGCCAAAATAAAAACAAAACAAAAATAATATGTCTGTGAATACCTAGAAGCAAATAAGATTTGATCATTGATGAGGTTCTTTTTATTATTTTGAAATTTTACATGTCACTTTCTACTACACAGTTAAGAGTGCTAAGAGTTTATCTGCTTAAATAATGCTCTTGTGCACTTCTTTCATGGCATTGATTAAAAATACTTTTCCTGCTCTGGGTGACTCTTGGTTACAAAGGTAGTAATAAAAAGTAACATGGGCTTTATCCAAGACACTTGGCTGAGCATATCACAAAGAAGTTCATAAGGCTTAAGAGCAAATCTGTGAAGTAGTGGCTATGGATTTCAGTTCCTTAACTAAAAAAATGGGGGAAAAGATTTCTTTACATTTGCATAATAGGGTTTGCCAGCATCAAAATGAGCAGAGAGAATTTTGAGGGGATTCATGGTGGCATATCTTTTATTGAAATTAATATTCAAAAATGTAAACATTCACCGTCTATTTTTTTTTTTTTTGAGACAGGGTCTCTCTTTGTAGTTCAGGATGGCCCTGAGCTCACTATGGAGCTCAGGCCAAGCCTCAAACTCAGCAATCTTCCTGTCTCTGCCTCCTGAGTGCTGGGATTACAGGCGTGAGCCACCACTCCCGGCTTATCTTCTGTTTTGATTACACCACACAGTTCCGTTATCTTAAAGTTTCTGGTCAAAACATGTATTCTTAGTGGAAACAGAGCTTTTGTAAATAGGGAGGGGTGGAAGGCAAGAAAGGAGAATGGAAAAAAAACAAGAACCAAAATATAGCATATTTGGGTACAAAATACCAGTAATGAATGTGATTATAATGTAGACCTATAATGTACCAATACACATAATGAATCAAAAACCTGTTTTTATTGACCATGCTCTACACTGGGGCACATACTGACATAATGCTTAGTGTAATAAAGTCTTCAATGAGGACTCACTAATCCCCTCATCAACCTATAGTTCTCATGCAAAAGACAAAAGACACAACAATCCAAAATCTACTATACGGCAGTCATGGGGATAGGCAGGAAGTAAACAGAACTGTCCACAATCCTAACATGACACTAAAAGGTGGGAATCACTAAAACGTCATGTATAAACAGGTAAAATACAAAGGCAGGCCCAAGCTTGTGCAGTTGGTGAGAAGAGAAACCCACAAACACATCTATTTCTGAGCTTCCAGGCCTGATCTTTTGTGTCTGTTTTAGTGGCTCCCATATTTATCATATTCTCCCTTTTCAGGCGCTTTCTATTTCATTACTATTAAAGTGTACGACCCTGGAAAGGTAACTGCTCTTTACACAGGAGTCCAACAAAACCTCTCCTGAAGTATTTTCTTTTTTAATTTGAATCTTTATTGGTTGACACTGATGTAGAATTTGGACTTTAACCTGGCTAGGGAGGGTTGCAGGGAGAACATGGAAGTAATATCGGAGCAGACAGTGCCACTTAAGCATGGAGAAGCAGAGAACACCATGCTGTTTGCTAAGCATCAGATCACAATCAGGGCAAAATTGTGTCAAGGCGTTTGGAAGGAAGAATCTTCTCTGTGCAAATCTTAAAAAATATTAATACATGGCTGGGAGATTCCAACCAGAACAAAGACAGTTAAACCTGGATTAGAGGAAGATGTTCACTAAAACAAGAGCAGATAGAAGCCGTCCTCATAATGACCACTATGTTCATTGTGTTTAGCATAGATGTAAGCTGCTGTGAACCAGCAAAAGAAAACGTTTATGTAACAATGGTCAAAACAAGGAATATTCTCCTTCAGCCATGAAGTAACTGACAATGGTTCCTTTCATACATAAATTCAATGAATTAGGCAGCAGGTCCAGGAGGGCAAAGCAATACTTCCAGGTGTGTCTGTGAGGTTCCTGTCAAAATGGCCTGGGCAGACTAGGGAAGATCGACACCATCTAACCAGCTCAGGCCCCAGAGGAGAAAAGTTAGACAAAACATGAGGTGTCTCCTCTCTTCTCTTTTCTTTTACTCTCTCCCTCACCCTCCCTTATCAGGGACTGTCTTTTTTCTCTCTCCTCTCGCATTTGCACATCAGAACACCTGGCACCCTCTCCTCTGGTCTCCAGGGCCTACACCTGTGCCTACCCAGGGTTTTCAGGCCTTCTGCACTTTACTAAGGTTTACACCTTTGGCTTCTTTAGTTATAAAGCTTTGGGCCTTGGACTGAGCATCCCAGGGTCTGTAGGCATCTTGTCATAAGATTTCTGACTTTCCCCAACAACAGGAGGCAATCCCTGTAAAGCTCCTCTCTCACATATATGCGGATCCTGTCGGTTCTCTCCTTCTGGAGAACCGTGACCAATACACATCTGCTCAGAGGAGTTCAGCCACCATGCTGGCTTCCCACATACACAACAGGTCAATAAAATTGACCTAGTCAGACTGATGGTGACATTTCCACTGTAAACTGATGTGCATCCAGCTTTCTGTTAGGCTCTCTCATGTTAATGCAATTCAGCACCCTTAGCTGAGTACAGACTTTTACAAATTAACTTTTAGATTGGCAAGCTAAAAGTGATCCCTCCAACCAATACAAATTTACCAATATGTTGTCATAACAGCATTTGCAGCCAAGAAAATCAATTAGTTATTAATGGCTGACAAAAAGAATGAAATAGATCTCTTTAAAATGTTTACAGGACTCATCTAACTCTTTAAGAAAATATGTCATCTATCAGCACTAGACAGTTACTTATCAGTATCAGGTATATCAATCTTATGACACCTAAGACTTGAGGATAGATTAATTGTAACTCTTACAGGCCACCGAAATAGCGAATGATGATGGAAGATGCATTGGACAGGAACTAGAAAGTTATTTCCATAACTCTGCTGCTAATTAGCAATATTAACCTTGGAAAGATCATTTGTCTGTTCTGAGCCTCAATGTCTGCATCCATAAAGTGGAAAAATTGAAATATATGTCATCTAAAGTCCTTCCAAAGCTCCAGCATTCTCTAATTTTGAGATGTGAGCTTATCCTCCAAAAGTTGGAACATTTATTTTGTGCTGAAATGACTTCATTTCTTTCAAATATTGGCTCTGGCTGTCATGGCTGCTCTTAGTGATTAAATGGACGTCCTCCGGTGGCCCCTAATCTTGCCAGCCCATCTGACAGGATATTTCCTGAAAATGCAAAGTGATATAAACAACGAAGTGAACAAATCTCCACTGTATCTGCGTTATCTGTGACCTCACTCATCATCCAGAAATGTACCCCGGATAAAAGCGTAATTTGAATAATTATCCTCTCAATTAAATGTGCAATCATTTCCATTCAGGTTCACATGAGCCATCCCAGAAATCAAGAGCTTCAGAATCACTGTGTGAAATACAACAAAATCCCCTTCTCACGTTTGTAGTTAGGACACATGTGTCTGATTTTTCTAAGATGCTGAGTAAGTCAGTACGCTGTGAAAAACATGTGCCGGCTTGACAGATGGAGCATCACAATGGGTTTTATGTTGGTGGAATCAGCACCATCTAAGCATTTCAGTTCTGGAGACAGAACGGTGACTGGCGTCTTTACAAGACCAATTAGCAAACGTGTTAAAGGTCCTTCTCATGTCTCTATTCTCAAGCCACTTGTTTACTCATATGAAGTAAAATCTTCTGCCTTTATCACTCATTATTATAAACAAAAAAGCCAACTGTACCTCCTTGCTTGTATTATGCACATACAGATCTAGTTGCCCTAAGCTGCTAATATCCTGTCAGTCATCTTACAGTGATATGAAAAGTTTTAAACACTCTAGTTTCTTACTTTAAATAATATTATGTAACTATTTCCCTACTGGTGCCTTGGGCCAACCTGCCTTTGGCATGGCATTTGGTTAATTCATGGACTAGTCAGCCTGTCAGGGCACTTCCTGTCCTGCTCCCCAGTGATCTGTTCTCTGTCCTCAGTTCAACGGATCTTTTTGTTTGTTTGTTTTAAGACAGGGTCTTGCTTTGTAGTTCAGGATGGCCCTGAGCTCACTATGTAGCCCAAGCAAGCCTCGAACTCAGCAATCCTCCTGCCTCTGCCTCCCGAGTGTTGGGATTACAGGCGTGAACCACCACGCCTGGCACTGTGGTATGTGGTTTTGATGGCTGGTGGGCATGGGTCACCACGCTCAGCATTGTATGTAGTTACCGGGAATCAAACTCAGGACCTTGCGCTTGCAAGGCAGGCGCCTGAACCATTGAGCTAAACCTCTGGCCCTCAACGGATCTTTTTAAGCTGTGGGATCACATCAACTTTCTGACTGCCACACTTCAACAGTTCTCCAATGCCCTTGGGCGAAAGTCTTACTTCTTATGATACTACAGCGTCCATCACAGTTGACAACTATTGACTTCTCCCCCACAGAATCAACTGGTCACAGGGTCAAAGCAGATGCCCAGGTCAGATACCTGCTGAGGAACCCCAGACCCACCACTTATTGGTGACCTGACCTAGAACAGGAAAACAAGATTCCTTATACCTTAGAGAATTGACCATGAGAGTAGCTACTACCCTGAGAATTTTAAAGTCATAATGTTATAAAATCGTCAATATATTTTTTTCACCCACAACCCTACACAGGAAATCATCTCTCACACTTCAATCTGGGCTGACTCCACAGCCTGGCTTCATCAAAGGGACCTGGCACATGGCTTTGGACCATGCATGAGCACTGGGTTCCTCTGGGTTGTTGCTTCTCTTGCAAGCCTGGACTGCCTACTTTTCACTGAATGACAGAGCCACGTGGGCCAGTCATCTCCACTGCCCCCGAGAGAAGCAAAACAATGCTCAGGTCCATAAATGAGGCTGGCTTCACTTACCCCAACCAGAGGGACAGGCAGCTGGGCACAGCAATGACCAGATCCGGTCAAGGTCATCCAAGCCTGGCCCAATCACCCTGCTTGTTCCCAGAATCAGGAGGCATGAGAAATGATCCCTGAAGCCACAAAATTTTAGGCTTATTTGTTACACAGCAAAAGGCAACAGATACAACACAGCAAAATGAACTGAGATATGTAAATCACTTTGAAAATGTCAGGCACAATTACCATTGTAATGATGGCTTATATCCACCATTGTGTCCATCCAGGGCCCACTCTACTTACAGACTAAAAAGTATCACATACACGCCAGCATGGACTTCCCCAGCATGGAGTGCCAGCGCCCCTACTCTTACCAGGCAAACTCTAACCATCTGACCTGACTCACACACTTTTTTTCCTAATACCACTGTTTGGTGCTAAATGCTCTTCTTACAGAACTCTGTGTACCTCAAAGTAGTATCTTCACACTGCGCTGTTATTTCCAATAGGTTTGTTCGCCACAGGCCCCTTAGGGACAGGGCATGTCGCTGCTGAGTACTAGCTGTTGTTTTACTTTCCCTTATTGTGGGATCAAGTCAGCTTTACCGAATAACCAGAGTGGATCATCCAAAACAAAATTATGTTTCAAGATTCAGTGACACTTCTTTTAAGCTTAGACCACTTCAACTCTTCCAAACATTGAAAAATAAAGTTTAAGGATGTTAAATAGACTCTCATTAAATGTCACTTCATTTAACTATTGTTCCTAATTCCTTTTCTTTCTCTTTTGAAACCTAAATGTCATTAATGTGAATTCCTCCACTAAACTACGGACGCCTCACAACATAAGGCACTCGTGTGGAAACTACTGACACAAATATGGAGTAGGTAGAGAAAGCCTACTGTTTCAGGGTCTGAATTCACTCCCTGGAAACGTCACGTTCTTGTGATAACCCATCTGGAGAACAGTACCGCGATTTTGTTGTTTCTTCATTTGGAACAATGTATGTGAAGAGATATCCATATGCACAGAGAAGGCATCCACACATAAGAAGATGTTCCGATAATCCAGTAAATCTTTCTGAACAATGAAATTATGCCGCTCTGCCTTGTTTTTAATGAGCACATTATGACGGTTAGTGACCATTTTACTTTTTGTAATAATGCTCAAAAGCCATCTGTTTAGCAAATTTGACAAGTTTTTGTGAAAGAATCATTATTATTTTCAGAATGCAAACATTCCATCACTTTAGAAACTTAGAATATTTTTGTTCTCCTGACACCTTTCTCGTATTCAGTGGAAGCTTTGCAAGTATCTAATAGTACTTAACTTCAACACATCAATTCTTATTAATAAAAATCAATGTAATAACAACAGCAACTAGATGTGGTGGTACATGTGTATAAGCCTAGCTACTGGGGAGGCTGAAGCAGGAGGATCCTGAGTTCCAGGCTAGCTTGGGAAAGTTGGTGAGATCTTGTCTCAAAATAAAATGGTAATAAAGGCTGGGAATATGGCTCAGTCCTTGCTAGCTTCAATCTGTAAGAATATTTGTAGTAATGATAGATTGGCTAACCTTTCTCAGTTCTTCCTATGTGTCAAATACTGCTCTAAGTTTGTTAAATACACAAACACTTTCAGTGCTCACAATAATCCTCCAAGATGTTTACTACTATGCTGACATGGCTTTTCTACCTCCACCTTCTCCATCTACTGCAACTTGCAAAGTCACGTAGCCCCTCAGCGGCAGAGTCAGGACCGGATGGGGGCAGTAACTTGTGTTCTATGTTCTTTACTACCCTAGAGAGAAGTCAAAGGGGCTGTTCCCCGAGTTATTTCATTTAGAAGAAATGTCAGGGAGAAACCACCAAATGAATCTGCCCATCTTTGGCTTGAAAGGTTGTTGGTTTTCCCTTGTGCAAGTAATCACAAACTTCCGTGTGGAGTAGGATAATTATAGTCATTTTCTTTCACTTGGGTACTAGTTCTATTTCATTTCATGGAAGAGAAAATTTGATGAGTAGTCTAAAATATATTCAAATGCTTCTGTGAAGTAGTTCAAAAGTCAAATACAGGATCTTGGAACAAAACAGCCCAGTATTAAAGAAAAGTATTCTACTAAATGACAAAGGAAAATGTCCACACAGTCTGTATCCTTCAGAATAAATATCTGAACTGATGGATCCTTTCTGCACATGACATGAGTTCTCACTTCTTGTATTTTACAAAGCACACAGTCCATCCTAATGACAGGGCCTGGGTAAATTCTAATACAGTAACCACATACTAGTCCCAATTTCATTTCAGTCAAAACAGCCCTTGGTTCTGAACTGACTGTTTTCCTTCTAACAACTGGGTGGGTCACCTTTCTGCGGTCCCCTAGCTGTGTGACACTTGACGCAGCTCGGTCAAGCGATATGGACTAACGGAGCAAGGTTCCCCTCCCACGGGAGGGAGCACTGACAAGGGCCAGTGACTCCAGCAGCGCAGAAGACGAGGCAACGTATAAAAGTTAAATGACAGTAACAATGTAGTGACTTTATATCATACACTCCTATGTTGAGACATTGTCTGCTGAAACAGTGAGGAAAATCCAACCCAGACTCAATCATTCCTTTCTTTTCAGAGAATCTGCACTAGGATCTGACTTCCCTTCAGAGACTGCTGGTGTCACTGGAGTGCGTAAATATTCTGAAATGCTAATCAGCTGTTATGAAGCCTATTGAATATGTCAAAATTCATTTTTAAGTATCACCCCAAGTGACAAACCCATCCCTTTTCCTTTCAAAAGTTCCTGTATCCAATTTCCACAGCTAGTGATTTTTAATTGAACAGATAAAACTAACCTGGCTTATATTCTCCCAGACTCAACTGCAGTAAGAAACTTCACGAATACATAGACCGAGCCACAGGCCAATCGACTTGAAAACCACCCAAGAAGAAATGACTTTGGGTCTTGGCGGTGACTACATCCTGGATACATATCAAACATCTGACTTCTCCACGGGAGCGACTTCTGACATTTTCAAACAGTAGACGGTGCTATCGGCAGGAAAAAGCAAGATGACATATTTGATATTATGCCACCCGGGCTGCAGTTCGGATGTGACCACGAGCTGTGTTGGCACCTGCCACAAGGTGTCTGCAGGGGCCGGCTGATGACCGCAAAGCCTCACAGCGATTTGGGGTGCTTGTCACAGGGCTCCATTAAATTGTTCTGAACTGATTTTAATTCACTGAAAAATAATGTTAGTTTGGGAAACATGACTTTACCTCTGAGGACGAAATACTGCTTGAATGAACTAAAGCATTAGCACAAAAGCCTGGAATGAAATACAATGATGATTAATTTTTTCAAAAAAATGGATTCTTCCCTCACTCCTTTAGAAAGGAAAAGTACATCATATCACTATGGAGTCCAGGAGATAGTCCAGGATAGCAGATATGACAAATAAACATATATCCCACTAGTAATTCTCACGGGAAAGCTAATATTAGGTTATTTTTCTTGGACTGTTAGTCCACCTTTGATTTGTCCTTCTTTGTCTCTAGGGTCCTCTTTTTCTTTGCTCTTCACTCAGCTCCTGAAGTGACTGGCCCTGCAGCCTGGGACTGAGGATATGCCATAGTGTGTTTCAGATTCTCTCCAGGTTCAGTCATTTGAATATTTTCGAGCCATAGCTCAAGTACGAGGCCTGGAATATGCATGTCATGAACGGAACACACATGGTCTCTGCTTTCATGCCCGGAGCGCCCTCCTGCGAGCGTTTGGAGAACAGCGTCTCACACGGCCTTCGCTCTGTGGCCAGGCAGGGGAGGCTGCGATTCCCACTTTAACGGGGTGGGATCGGAGGTTTGCTGAAGGCGAGTGATCTGTCCACCCAAGGGCATATAAAACCTAGACCTGTTTAGCAGCCAAGTCCAACTTTTTTTGAAGTTTAAGACATTACACGTACATTAGTTAAACTTCCATTACCGTTGCCAACGCCAGGAATGATGGGCTTACTTCAATTGAAGCGTTATTTGGCCCCGAGTTTTGGAGACCTCAGTGCACGCTGGTTGTCCTCTTCGGGTGAGTCATGACAAGGAACCTCGTCCTACGGGGGTGCCTGGCAGAGCCTGCTGCTCACCCACGACAGCCAGGGAGCGGGAGAAAGGCTGGGAGTGGCTGAGACGCCACGGTTCCTGCCAAGAGCACCCCCTTCCAGTGAACCGAGACATCCCATGGTGCCCCATCCTCTCAGGCTTCTACCATCTTCCCACGGCACCAGCCCCAGGCTTTCAACTCCAGAGCGCTGGGAGACACCGCGTTCCAACTACACCGAGGCACGATCGGAGAACGGCATCGCCCCTCGGCTGGGGCGCTGTCACTTCACATCTGGGGCCTGTACTGCGCGCGCAGTGACAAGAGCACCTCACGGAGCGTATCTCAGGCCCGGCCCTGCTGTGAGAGGATGCAGGAGGCCGATCTCTTTAGAGTCAGGATCCACGAGCATCGCTCTGTACGTAGCCTGTTCTAACATTTCTATTTGTTGACAACCAAAGATGCAAGTTTTCTCCTACACTCTGCCTCCGTCTCCCTTTCCTTTCTTTGGCAAAACTGTATTCAACTCTGGCATTTCAAAGACAATCTCTTATACGGGTCCCCCAAGGTCCTATATCCACTCTGCTCTTTTATGAGCTTTCATAGGCCCCCATTCTGTTTATCAAAATTTTTAAATTAAGGGCTGGAGATTTAGCTCAGTGGCTCCGGCGCCTGCCTCGCAAGCGCAAGGTCCTGAGCTCGATCCCCGGTGACCACATACAATGCTGGGCGTGGTGACTCACACCCACCAGGAATCAATACCACATACCACAGTGCCGGGCGTGGTGGCTCACGCCTGTCATCCCGGCACTCGGGAGGCAGAGGCAGGAGGTTTGCTGAGTTCAAGGCTTGCCTGGGCTACATAGTGAGCTCAGGGCCAGCCTGAACTACAAAGCGAGACCCTGTCTCAAAAAAATAAAAAAATAAATAAAATAAATTTAAATTGAAGTTTTGGTGCATATTAAGCATACATTATACCACATTCACCATTGAGAATTTGTAAGTGCACATAAACTTCCCATCCCCCTGCTCACATTTTAGCCCCTCACCCCTATATGCACAAGCTTTATTTCCATTCTTTTATTTTCAACTTTTTTCTTTACCTTCTTTGCTTCCCCCATTTCCCTTTGAATATTTTCTTCCTATCTCACAATACCTACTGTACATTTTATTAAATTATTTGTCACTTTACAGCAGGCATTACCTTTAGTCCTATTGCCCACAGAGCTGTGTATCTGAAGAACATTTTAATCTTACCCTGACTTCATTATCCATCATTATCATGGAATTGTGGAGCTCCGAAATTATGCTGTACTCTTAACCTCAGTACAGCTGTATTTGGAGTTAGAGTCTTTAAGGATGAGATTAAGACTACATAGCAAATAAGTATGGATCCTTCCTCCCATAAACTAGGGTCTTAATAATAGAGATGCTAAAAAAGGTGCATGCATGCATGCACACACATGCACACACGCACACACACACACACACGCACACGCACGCAGGAAAGGTAATGGAAGGGCATAGCCAGATCAGGAATGTGGTTTTTTTTGTTTGTTTGTTTGGTTGGTTTTTCTGTTGTTGTTGTTTTCTTACAGACCACTGTCATTTACTTTTATATTCTTGGAGACTTCATATTTTTACACCACTTATACAGAAGCTCCTGCTCTGTTTCTCTTTCATTTACTTACTGGAAAGTTTATTATAAAGATATAAAAGTAGATCAGGCTTGGTGGGTCAGTCCTATAACCCTAGCACTTGGGAGGCAGAAGCAGGAGGATTGCTGTGAGTTTAAGGCTTGCCTGGGCAAAATAGTGAACTCAAGGCCAGCCTCAACTACAAAGCAAGACCTTGTTTCAAAACAACTACAAAAAAAAAAAAAAGAGAGAGAAAGAGAAAAAAAAGATATAGAAGCAAATAGAATGTCATTTTCACATTGGATTATATATACTAAACCAAAGTAGCAAAGTTTATTATTTATTTGCTAAAATATTATCACATTCATTTAAATAAAGGAATTTAAATAAAATGACTATAAATATCAAACTGTCAGAATAAAGGTGATGGTATAAAGAATCTTGAAATAGCACTAAAACCATAGAGATACGTATACTTCATCTAAAGATAATCTCAGCTAAATTAAATTTAATTTAATTTAATATTAGTCAGAATATAGTAATAGCACCTGAGCCTGTAGATCCTTCAAATGTGCTTTACTTAGAGTCACACCCCTAATCTCTGAGTGTCACCCTAGAGCTAACACAGGGCAACTCTGGGTCCTACAACTTAAGAACTTGCATCTCAGTGACACGACCTATAAGAGATTGATACCTTGTTAAGTTTGTGAGCATTTTAAATTACACATAACATTAAAAAGAGTAAAATATGTTGACAAAGGTGAGAAAAATAAAATTTCCTCACACTTTGGTTCTGAAAAAAACCTGAGGTCACCAACGCTTATCCATAATCAAGCTTTTTGAATACTTATTTATTTTTAGGGTTATGGTTTGTGGCAAAGAAGATACACATTTAACCAACACTCACAGTGATCAAGAAAATTTGTTTTTCCAGACGTTATTTCCTACTGGACAGATTTGAAGATCCACAAGTTAAGAAACTACATGAATTTAAAAATAAGGACCAGACTCTCAATGACTGTGCTCACTGCACCTCAGCACTTGATGCCTTGATCACATCGACTAACCTGGGCTTAACTCCTCCCCCCTCAGAGCCACAAACACAGAGCTATGTATTGGGCTGGGAATCACTGCGTCTCCCACACCACTGGTGAAGCAGTGGCATCCCTGTGACTGGCTTCTGTTTTTAAATCTCCGGGTTGAAATGGGGCTGTGGTTATTGGCAATGTTACTGCTCCTCAGTACCGCAGGACGGGCGCATTTCCCAAGCCCTGCAAAACCCTAGACCTGCTCGCTGTGGAAGACCGTGTCTTAGTGGAGTAAGGACCAGAGTTCTGCCAGGGCTTTCATGGAAAACAGCTTTCCTGGAAGGCAGTAGGTTAAATAAAGCAAGTGGTAACAAGTCATGGCTCTTACAGTTACCACTTCGGTGATCGGACCACACTGGCTGTCTGCCCCTTTAACCACCGAGCTGACTCTTTACTGTAAAGGCCTTAAACATTCGTAGCATGAAGTCTCTCTTTTACTGATCCACAAACGATGGCTGTGTGGGAAATTCTGGTGCGAGCATTAACCATGTGTTCACATTGGGTTGAAACCATTCCTGCCCAGGAATTATTTTGTGTGTATGAATATTGATTGGGCTCTGACCCCTAGATCCAGATGGTTCCAGACCTGTGAAATCCTAATACAGCTGAAGGGATTCAAATGCTCATCGCTCACTGACGGGCACTGGAGGCCATCGCCAAGGCTGCAGTTTTATTTCAAAAATAAGTAATTAGAGTTGACAGCAGAAGTGTAAATAGGGCCTTGATGAGTAGATTTGTTAACTGGACTTCCCTTTGGCCACTCTTAACCCAAAACCATTTGGTCAGACAATGTGCTCACGTCTGCAGCTCTCTAGAAGTGTGTCCTTGGGCTCACACCAGCAGATTATATCCCAGAGGAGGACCCGGGGTAAGAGTAGCCACTAAGAGCTTGGCTGTATCTATTTGATGGAAGCCTCTGCTGAATAAATTCCTGGCAGACGAGACCCACGGCACGCAAAAATTGTGAGCTAGAAAGACGCAGCCGTTCAGGCTATATTTATACATGCACTGCTACGTGGGACAGGCTCAAGGGGTACAGCTCTCTTCCCTTCACGACACACATTCCCCTCATCTTGGTTAAGAAATACACTAGGCATCATCAAGGCGGTCTGAACAATCGGCCCCTGTAGCAAGGGGGGAGTAGAGAACCGCGGGCTCGACACACGCCCTCCGTCCCTCCGAATCCCCCCAGCGGCTTGCGCTTGTGCGTGTTCCAGACACAGGTGTCACGGACAGCCTCTAGCGTCTCCCGCATGGCGGTCAACGGTGCGCTTCTGACACGGAATCCATAGTAACTGTAAAGCCCCGTACGGCACTTCCATAGGCGTGCGTAGAAAGCCAAGGTCAAGTTCATCCCACAGCATTTTTCTTTCTTCATTTAGTCAAAAGACTACACAAGTGAAAACGCAAGGTTAATTAAGCCAGGTACATCGCAAATGATGATACATCGCCTGTCCTTCTTTTCTATTTCAAACTCTATCATTTAAATCCAAGGCAATTTAAATGATTCTGCACTAACTCATACTTGATTTTCCCCTGTGTATCTCCTTTCACTCACCCTTCAACCTTTCTTCATCAACCAAAACATAATGTCATCCATCCCCATTGGTAACTAGCAGAGTCCCAGGTCACTATGTAAACTACCTTTATCACATACTGATACCTCCTGGTCCGAGGGTGAAGTCTCTCCCCTGAGAGTCTAGGAAAAGCACAAGGTACGGCCCAGAGAACGCAAGGCTGGTAAGAGCTCTTGTCTAGTCCCCAAAGAATCACTTCAAACATCTTCACCCCCCCAAAAGTTCTCCTTGTGTATTCTAAAAGAACACATGGTCTGGACTATCGTTTTTATGTTCCCAACTGTGAATAATGTGTACTGATGAAATCTGATATTTGCCAAACTGTCTTTCAACTGAAAAACCTCAAGTGACAAACTTAATACCACAGAAATAGTGACAATGCAGAATGAATCCCGTCTATCAACAAAAACGCTTTGAGCTTCCAACTGACTAATTCCCAACAGAAATGGAAACGTAGACTTAAAACTACGTCTAGCCCCAAGTCTCCTCCCACTTCCACAGATACTCTCCGTGCAAATCCGTGTGTCTCAAAGATCACTCAGCACTGCGATGATTCTGTGAGAAGCACGTTGTTTCTCCAAGTGGCCAGTGAAGACCTCGTTTTCTGATCACTAGGACAACACATCCAACAACCTCAATGGAAAGAAGAGAACTCCATGTTGGCTGGAAAGGTTAGGAGTTTCAGTCTCTAGTTGCCTAGCTTGGGCAAAGGCACCATGGAGAAAGCAGTTCGCGTCCTGATGGCCCGGAAGCAAAGCCCAGGGAGCAGACGGGGGGACACACACTTCCACTCACCACCCAACTCGTCAACAGCCAGCAGCTACCGCCTCCTCCACGGATGGGTGTCATGCCCATGACCACGTCCCCTTCTCAACCCACGGGACATTTGAGGGACAGTTTACAGCTAATGACGACAGCAATTTCCAAAGGCAGCAAGAGTTATTCAGCTCTGGAGGAACCATGGATTAGTCATGTCTGACTGAGGGTTCAAAGGCCCAGGTTACACTTGGAAAAGTTCATTCAACAACAGTCACTTTAAGATGGCAGAACATGTGCCCTCAGTCTCTTACTTTCTATAAATATTTTGTGTAGTATTCAGGAAAAACCTCAGAAAATTAAGCCCATTAGGGCTTGTTACACTTGAAAAGGTGACTAACATTATCGTTACAAAGTTTTATTTTAAGCCTGAAAATATAATTGGTAATTTTGAGAGTCTGTGAAAGAATTCAGTAGATATTTTTAAGCAAACCCCATTCAGGGAGAACATATAGAGCCATGTTATAAATGAAAGTCAAATTAACACAAAAAAAGCTTCCCCTGACTCCAAAATTCGTAGCTTCACATTTTTTTTTCATTGAATCGAACCCTTTATTCACCCCACTTTCCATATTCCCAGGTAAAGAGGAGAACATTATCAAATATGTAGAGTTTACCAAATAGGTAAGTATATCTCAGATTTCTGCCTGCTGAGGGAAAAGCTGATAGCCTCTTTTAAAGTATACAGATACATATGCACATTTATATGTATGCATATTATATACACATCACATGCAGAGACATATAAACACACATATATCAGCACATGTGAAATAGTGACAGAGTTTCCCTGCAGTCATGACATTCAAGTGGTTCGTTCATGATTCTGTGATACATTGCTCCCTCCGGGAGGCTGACTTCAGGTCTTGCTGAGTTAACATGGGGAGGGATCTGGATGTTCTTCGGCCCTGTTTTGTCTTACCACACCCATCTCATTTTAGAAAGTCTCTGGGCTTACAGGTCCGGGATCTACAGGTCAAAGAACAGCCACTTACCACTCAGGGCCTCTCAAGGATTCTCATGCTGTCTCAGAGACTTCGGACAGGGGCCATTTCTTCATTATATTCAATTAAACTCAATGTTGTCACAATCCTTCCCCTTATTTTTCCCAGCTGGAGTCACATAGAACAAATCTAATCCTTCCTTCACAGGTCCTCAAATATTTGGCGACAGCTCTCATGATTTGCTTCTATCTTACATAAAATGAAAAGGCTCACATTATTCCCATTTCTTTAAGATGACCTTCAGAGTAAAGTGGATGATCATGGAAAAACATCATCAATGGTGCTGCTTCAAGTCAACCTCAAATAATATAATACATTTCTGTGGCTTTCAAACTAATATAAATGAATATAATAACTTCCTTTTGTTCATGGCCGATTACATTATATTACAACAGCACGACTTCCAGGGCTAGCATGCAAAAGTAATTTATTTTTCTCCCACATCTGTAACTATTTGGGAGAGCGGCTAAGTCTTCATAATTATGCTGCAGACACGGTAAATAGAGCAAACCCAATAGGTCACCCTGTGACTCTGGTTCAGGGAGAGAACAATTATTTTTTCCTATATAATTTGCATTCAAAATTTCATATAGAAAGCTAAAAAGAAAAACATAACACTATTACAAAATTACTAAAGCCTTTTAATATTTTCCTTTTTATTTCTGTTAAACACCTTTTGTACTTGAAACATGAAAATGTGTGCATGCCTAAACACTCACACACACACACACACACACACACTTACTCACAATGTAAATGACATGCCTGAATAACTTTCATTAAAAAGTCATTCCCTTTTAGGGTGTGATTCATTTTACTTCCTCTGACATAGATTACTACAAAATTAACAAAAATTTCTATGCCATTCAATTTAGCTGCTTTTTCTCCCTTCCTATCTCCTATACAAAAATAATTTGCCACCATCTGAAGAACGCTCCAAGTCAAAAAAACGGGATCTCTCCTTTCATCAACAGATACTATCCGGCATATTTTTATTGAGGAAAAAAAAAACTGTCAAAGATGCACATCAGTAACAAGAAAGTGCCTTCCCTGGGAGCCTCTCCTGGGACAAGGGTCACCTATACTAAGAAAGAAAACCAGTGCAATTACGATTAGTAAAACAGCATTATTAGTGAAATCTATCAAATGTCCAAATGATTTTAGTGATGCTTGAGGGAGAAGAGTTCAAGTCCATAGGCATTTTCCCTGCCAGTCAAAGGTTTTCATGGAGATCTCCTTGTTTTAGAGGTCAGATCTCTTCCCCGAGGAGATCAAGGTCAAACCCTTGAGAAACACTATCTCACAGCCTCTGTGTGTGTTGACATGAAAGAGCTCCACAGTGTAAAAAGCAAAATTAAAAAGACCAGACAAGGACAAACAAAGCCTGTTAATGAGGCACAGCAGGGATCCCAGCAGGAGAACAAGCCTCCAGAGCGAGAGGGTTTGGGGAACCTTCACTTTTTTTTTTTTTTTGCTTTTGAGACAGGGTCTCGCTTTGTAGTTCAGGCTGGCCCTGAGCTCACTATGGGGCATTTTTGACTCTTCTTACTGTGGTCAGGACTGAGATTAACAGCACCATTAGCATTTTCCCTGTAAAGCATGTTTGTGTCCTGCTCTCCAAAGGCCAGGCTCCCCCAGCACATGTCTCAAAACGCTGCCTGATAGTGGCTAGCCAATTTTGGACATTTAAATCCATCAACTTGAGTACAGTTACTAAAAGGCCGAGGGCATAACGTATTCAATGAAGTGAACTCTCACAACTTCTAAGCAGCAGAACTTTCATACTAGAAGCCAAAGTGAAGGCCATGAAATGTATGTAGAGCTGTGTGAAGTCAGAAATAAATGTCCCAGCCAGCATTTCAGGGTGGAGGTACAGAAGCTCAATCTGGGTGCCGAATTCTTCAGCAAATAATCTTATTTTTGTAAATGTCCATTGTTCTATTTGCCCATAAAATGCTACCGTGACTGAGCTGAACTTTACATTTTCTTTTAATATTTAGTAGATGTCATCATATTCATTTATTGGAAAATTGTTTAAGCATATTGAAAGAATGGGATATCCAAATCTACTGTTATCACTGGACGTTTAAGGAAAACTAAAACCAGATCAAAGAAGTACTATCAATGGAAATATAACATCCATATTAAAAAAGAGTCTATGCAGAACAGGCACTGATTTCAAAGATTTACAACAAAGAGGGATTTATTAAGATACCTCAATGTTTTACATTTATTATGTTAAAATGACATTGTGGATACACGAGTTGGGTAATACTGTCCCAGGGACCCAGAAACAGTTGGGACTAAGCAGGATATAGCCGGGCATCTCTGGCTTCATTTTTTGTCATTTTGTTACCTGAAAACGTTGAGCTCCCAGGTCAGGGTCTGCACTCTGTCCAACACAGAAATGTGTGCAACATAAAGTGTGCAGCTCTAATTTTATCTCACTTATGTCTCTTCCCCTTCAAGATAGAGGGCATCGAGATGAGAGCAATTAGAGTAGTTTTCAGGATCTTCAGGGATGCCGAACTGCCAGTGTCTTTAGTGTCTAATTTCATATCTTCTGGAGTAATGCCTAGAAGTCTCCCATCATTGTCCTATACCAGCAGTCACCTCAGACTCCAGGAAATTAATGCTTCTTAGAGGACCCTGTGCTGAGGTCCGCTCTGAAGGAGGAATAATTAGCCAACGACAGGACCTAAGGCCGCCCTCTGCCGGCAGGAACAATCACCAACACACATCCCACCTCAAGCCATAGGATTCCTCTGAAG
>PVIC010034385.1:0-19544 GCA_004025085.1 Thryonomys swinderianus
ATTTAGTTATCCAATTAATTAAGCAAGGTCCTACTGTTCCTAGGAGCAATATTACCATTAATGGCCCAATCAGAACCCCTTGCTGGGGTTTCCAGTTTAACAGAGACCAACCTCCCTGCAGGTTTGTTTTAGAGGTCATGTTTGCGTTTTATTCTATTTAATTGTTCTTTGAGCCAAGTCATGGATTCTTTTGATTGATTGGCATAATAGCAAGACTTTTCTTTTTTTTGAGGCAGGTTCTTGCTTTATAGTTCAGGCTGGCCCTTAGCTCACAGTAGCTCAGGCAAAACTTGAACTCAGCAATCCTTCTGCCTCTGTCTCCTGAGAGCTGGGATTACAGACTTGAGCCACCAAGCCTGGAATTTGTGGTATGTGGTACTGATTGCTGGTGGGCATGAGTCACCATGCCCAGTATTGTTGTATGTGGTTACCAGGCATTGAACCAGTGACCTTGCACTTGCTAGGCAGACGCTGGGACCACTGAGCTAAATCTCTATCCCACAGCACTCTTTTTTAGGTAGAGACAGGTCACTCTATATCTAGTGGTGACCAAATCAAGCACTCTCCTGTTTTGGATCATCACATCCACTATGGAGTCAGTCTGTCCCCACGGTGTTAGGTTAGACAACCGGACTTTATTCAGCCCTTTCTGGATGTCTTGTCCCAGAGACAGATATTGTTGTTGTCCCAGACCCAATGCTGCACTGCTCAATGTGAGAGTCCTGGCTATAGTCAGTCCAGCCAAGATAGGGAGGACAATAAGATCTCTTTTCTTTCTGATTAACTTTTCAGGGCCCCAATTCAGAGGGGAACCTGCCTCATAGTCTGAGGTGTATAGACATTTAAATTGGGTATTAGGATACCCAATCCACAAAGCAACTGAGTCCCTGGGGAGAATGTTTGGTATAAGCCATCTTCACAAATGAAGAAAGTTTCTTCAGGAGCACTCAGATTGTGGACTGGAGTTTGTAAACTATTGTATACCCTAGATATGTTAGCAGTGTGGGCATTTCCTAATAGACAGGAGCTGTTTCCAATTATCTCGTTAGGCTCTTTCAGAAGTCTTACAGCAGGTCCTTGAGTCAGACTGATTGCACCTGGGAATTTCAAAGGCTTGGTATGTTATTTGGCTCAGGAGGGCGTCAACTCAGCAATTAGAGGCAAGTTTTGGGCCAGTTGCCATAAGTAGTTTGTTGAGTGCTATTTATGGTCTGAACCTTATCTATTTCTGTATACTTAGATAGAACCTGATGTTCTCTATCTCATTAATCAAAAGGCTCTCCCCAAATTTAGGCCGGCTCATGGTTCAGACCTTTTTAATCATTAAGTTACAGTGTGTTGAAGAACTGTTACTTATCCAAGATGGGCTTAACCTTTTCTCCAATTTGCCAAGATGGGCCAGTATGGCTGGGCTGGGTAATATGTGCTCAAAATACTACACTCTTGCAGTTTGCCTTTTAACCATTTGGCATCCCACAGATGAGGAAGAACAATCTCTAGTAGCTTACATTCCCTTTGTTTATAGGCCCGAGAGTCTGGGAATTGTACATTTTACTTTGGGTTTTACTTACTGAGTGTTGTCCCAGTTTACAATCATTGCCCTTGTTTTGTCTCCCTGGGCTGTGCATAACTTCTGTTTCCTGTTATATTCTCCACAATCTATGATCCCTGGCCAGCCATAATGTTTGCATAGGCAGGCATTGACTATAAGTTTCATAGGATGCCCCTCTGGTTTCTGACTGTCTTAATCAACCTGATCTGGGCATCAAATCTCTGATCCCTAGGTCCATATATATCCAACTCAAAATCCCAGTGTCTGGCACTGATAAACATAAAATTATCTGTAAGAGTGATACTATGTACCAGAATACAATAGCTAGCATATATCTTTCTCAAGTGTTTCAATCTGGTGGGGAGACCGTGGCTAAAGCTATGTCAAAGAAAATTGTGAGAGCAAGATAAGTGGCACAGAAACCCACATCCAGCAGGGTTCCAGAGGTTATAAAAGTGAGACACGCATTCATGAGTCTGCCTTTTAGTTGCTTCTTTAATTCTTCAGCTTTACATTGACCTGTCAGCCTCCAGAGTGACAGGAGCAGGGCTTTGAATTTGCCATCTCTGGAGAGTTGTTCTCAGTAGATCATCCAGCTCCAGCTGTTAAGTCCAACTATCTCCCGGATAATATCTTTTTACCTTCAAGTGGTGAATCCACAGGTGAATTTATGCAACCTTTATTGTTATGGGAGTGGTCATAACAACAATATAAGGCCCTTTCCAAATAGGGGGGAGAGATTTTTTTCAGTCCTTAATGTACATTTGATCTCCTGGCTCAAATAGGTGTGTAGGACTGCTAGTAGAAATATCATCTCTCTCTATAGTATTCATGTAGCTCATAAAAAAGTTTTCCCTAGGGCCTCAAGTTGTTGACTGATCTCAAAATCTTTTACTTTATGGTTGTTACCTCTTAAACTCCGAACTAAAGGTGGAGGTCTTCAAATAAAACTCCATAGGGAGAAAACTTCCCTTTACTAGGCATGTTCCTAATTTTTTTTTTTTTTTGAGACAGGGTCTTGCTTTGTAGTTCAGGCTGGCCCTGAGCTCACTATGTAGCACAGGCAAGCCGCCACAAACTCAGCAATCCTCCTGTCTCTGCCTCCCAAGTGCTGGGATTACAGGCGTGAACCATCACACCCGGCACTGTGGTATGTGGTATTGATTGCTGGTGGGCGTGAGTCACCACGCCCAGCATTCTATGTGGTTACTGGGATCGAACTCAGGACCTTGAGCTTGCGAGGCAGGCGCTGGAACCACTGAGCTAAATCTCCGGGCCCGGCATGTTCCTAATTTTTATTAAAGCAAATGACAACAGGTCTACCCAGGAAGCCTGGGTTTCTAAGCAATATGTAGTAAGAGTCAGCTTGAGGATCTTATTTATCCCTTCTACTTTTTCTGAACTCTGGTCAATAGGCAGTATGTAAGTTTCATTTTATTTTTAAGAGCTATGCTAGTTTTCTAATTAATTTTGCTACAAAAGCTGGACCATTGCCACTGCCTATTGTCAAGGGAAGTCCATATCTCAGAATGATTTCTCTCAAGAGGGATAAGTACATTTCTTGGGCCTTTTCTGTTTTTGTAGGGAATGCCTCGACCCACCCTGAGTATGTACAAATCAAGACCAACAGATAGCAATAGCTCCTACAGGACTTTACTTCTGTAAAGTCTATCTAAATATCCTCAAAAGAAGAGATTCCGATGAGCTGTACTCCTGGCACAGGTCAAGGCTTTTAGTTGGGTTTCACTTGGGCACAGGTGACACATCTCTGGCAGATGGTCACACAAAGGGTAAAAAGCTGAATAATGTAGTAATATCTTTCTAAGAGCTTATTTAAAGCAGTTTTTTTTTTCTGCATGGGTAAGGTTGTGGTGTCACCTTACCCATGCATAGGTTATCTTTTCTAAGATTACTATGTGCCCATCTGGGAGTGCCCAAAAGTCAAGCTTTTCCTTTTGTGTTTTTTGACTCTGCTCATTTATCTTCTTTTGCTGAATGCCTTAGGGTGCTTTCTGGGGACTCTGTTCCTATAGTCTGGAGACTTCCAATTATCTCTGCAGGTGAGTTAGCAGCTGCTTTTGCTGCTTTATGTGGTTTTGCGTTTCCAAGAGTCACTAAGTCTTTTATGTTTTGATGTCCCTGGCAGTGGATTATAACAAGTTTTAGTGGCACCTGCATGGCATCAAGGAGTTGTAAGATTTCTTCTTGTTCCTGATCTGTTTCCCTTTGGCCTTGAGTAGTCCTCTCTATATAGAATTTTGCAGACATGCACAGTTACAGAAGCATATCTAGGATTTATATATACATACATACATATATATATATATATGTGATTGTCTTGTTAACTCACAAGGAAACATCGTTAAAACTGTGTTTTGTTGGGTTGGAGGGATAGCTCAGTGCTTCTGGTTCCTGTCTTGCAAGCGCAAGGTCCTGAGTTCAATCCCCAGAAGTGACATACAATGCTGGGCACGGAGACTCATGCCCACCAGCAATCAGTACCACATACCACAGTGCCGGGTGTGGTGGCTCACACCTATAATCCCAGCACTCGGGAGGCAGAGACAGGATTGCTGAGTTTGAAGCTTGCCTGGGCTACATAGTGAGGTCAGAGCCAGCCTGAACTACAAAGGTGAGACCCTGTCCAAAAAAAAAAAAATGTGTTTTGTTAAAGTTTTTGTCTTAATTTTTAAATTATTGGTACCACTATTACAATTTGCAGGGCAAATTATCTGTTGTACTTGGGATGACTGTCTCAAAGTAACCTGTAGCTTTTCTGACAACTTTTCTCTCTCTCCTGCTAAGAACTGTAGCTCTTTTTGTTGTCTTTTTTTAACCTTTTGTTACTGTATCTATTACTTTTATCACCAGATCTATATCTACCACCATAGAGACTGCTAGAACATTTAGCAAAACATTTAATACTGTCAAATTATGAACACATACTTTTAAATGCATTATTTATATTATTTCAAACCAAAGCAAGTAGGGTTTACATCCCCTTAAGCGTTCTACAACTTGCTATAAACCTTCAAGTTGAGCTTTTCTTTTCTCCTTTCACATTCTGGCACAACCAAACATTTTTTACTTAAAAACCAAACTCACTTTTTTCCTTCTGCTCACTACCAATCAACTACCTTTCTTCTTGCTTTTTAAGACATTGAAACTTGCAATAACATTTTATAGTCTTTCTCTAACATTTACTGAGTTATTTTGTCTTTAACACTTTATAATGCTACACTTTAAAAATGACAAATTTTTAATTGGCTTAAATCAGTATGGCTCTCAAAAGTTATATAAGTTAGTCCTGTCTTTTTTCACTCTGTTTTTCATCATTTTTATGGCTGTAATCCTGCCATGCCTTTCAAAGTAATCTCACAAACTATGTTTTTTGTATATTTTTAATGCCATCAACAAAGATCTATTTACTGTTAGATGGGTACCAGGCTTTATAGAATCCTCTGTAGAAATAGCTCTCTTTGGTTTCTCTACATGCCCACCAATTAACTTCGTGTGGTAAGCACACATTGCTGCATTTATCTCTTATTTTATCCTATTAACAAAACATACATTTATCTTTTTGTATAACATCTTTTACTCTTTCCTTTGTAAATCATACAGAATCTTTTATAAAAAGATTCTATAGTGTTTAAGATTTTTACAATGAACCTCTAATAACAAACTCTAATTATTAAAATTTGAAGTATTTTCTTTGTTCTTAGATCTTTACACTTTACGATTTGATCAACTGCAACAGTAGTAACAGTAGCAACCTTGAGTTTTTGTCCACAATTGAGATACAGAAAAAGCAAGTTAACTCTATAATTACAAGCTAAGAATTTTGTAACATACAAGAAACTTTTTACGCATACCAATTAACATTAACCAGGTGAAACAAAGATGCATTTATCAATTTGGCTAAAATTTGTAGCTTGGATTTTTCTTGTAAAATATCTTTTGCCTGATAGTGCCATTATATAATTTAGTTTGTTTTAGACCTGATAACTTTTTTTTTTTGAGATAGGGTCTCGCATTCTAGTTCAGGCTGGCTCTGGGCTCACTATGTAGCCTAGGCAAGCCTCAAACTCAGCAATCCTCCTGTCTCTGCCTCCTGAGTGCTAGGATTACAGGTGTGAGCCACCACGCCTGGCCCTTATACCTTTCGTATAGAGCATAAGACTGATATTACAGTGCTAGCTTGATACCTCTTTAAAGCTTTTAACTGTTTTAATCTATTATTATTTTTACTAACATAAACCAGGCAAGACTAGGCAACATTTTTACAATAGAAGAACAATGTTAGACCATCTCTAGTTATATTAACAACTTTTAGGCACTCCATAGTTATTATTTTGACCCTTTTATGTAGACTTTATAATCTTAATCTAATTTATAGCTAAATCAGACTGAAACCAAAACCAAGACCAAAAGAGGCAGGATGAAATCTCAAGAAGCAAGCCAGATGGTTGTAACTGGGCTAGGAGTGATAACTGCTAGAATTTTCTCTGATATGCTTTGCAATATAGTATCACTTTGATGGCATCATTCTGTAAAGGCAAAATCTTACCAATAGGCCCTTTAATCTTAAGGGTTGTTAGATAAGGTATAGGCAAATCATCAGCTTCTATTTGTACAAACAAGTGCTTCTCTTTTCACAAGGGATGGTAACTGTGTTGTCTCTAAGATGATTAACGAATGTTTGGCTTCATTATCTATTATAAATGTTATATATTGGTCCCCAAATTTTCTATAGACTAGCGGCTCACAGAGACCAACCTGACTGTAATGATTGAGCCCCATTTGTATTATCTGCTGCCCTCCCTGGTAAGCGGGAAGAGTGTTACTAGAAAGGTGTCTCTTTCCCAAGCTCTTTGTCTCTGTTTTTTTCCAGTGAAGCTTGGGGCATTTACTTTTGAGATGCTCACATTTTTTATTGTAAACACACTGGTTTGAGCCCAGTTTTTGCAGGCTTTAACTTTCTTTTAGGTTCCTTTTTCTTTTGGTGGTATGAATGATTGGAGGTTTTTAAGGTGGTTTCTAAGCCCTCTGATATTGGCCTTTCCAAAATTGCTGTCAGGTAAGCTACTTTTTGCTTAGTACTTCTGTTAGCTTCTTTCTATTGCTCTCTTTTTCAGTTTCCTCTTGATTAACATAGCAGAGAACTAAGATGGTTTCTCTAGCCTCTAACGTGCACACATGAATCCAATGTGGCATGTCTTGGTATGAGCTTAGCCATGAATCAATATATGGGTATTGATCTGGAAACTCTTTCCCAGGGGTGGTGACTACTACCCAAACAAGCCTTACAACACTCTCATCTAAAGTTCCCTGTAGTGGCCACCTGGGACACATTTTAGGCCATTCTACGTCACATAGAGCCTTAAACTTCTAAGCCTTTAGCTTTACCCTTTCTAGAACACCCCTTTTTAAATTTGCAGAGCATAGACTCTAAAACAGTTGGATAAGATGTTCCTGTCCCCATGCCTAGTTAACCCTGCTGGTGTGTGTTGTGCCCTTGATCAGTGACACAAAGACAAAGGAACGGGGTGTCCCTCCTTGCACAGAAGCCACTCACTCAGCCAGCTGGCTGTGTGTCTCTGGACAACCTTAAGAACTGTCCAGGCTTATCGCTAGAGTACCCTGACTTAGCCTTGAATAGATGTATTCAAAGAATCTCAGACTGATCTCAATCAGGGTCGGTAACTCCAAGGGGGTAGCCCCTCCCTTTTGTTGTGGACCACAGATGCCTCACCTTATGGCTTGTGATGGGCATTCTCACTCAGTCTCACTTTCACGCACTTTCACTCAGAAGCTAAACATTCCCTCCCTACGGTCCCTTAGGCTGGCAGATTTGAATCAAATGACTCCCAACAGGGTCCTAACTCAAATGGGTATCTTTCAAACCGCAGACTACCACTGTCAACGGATATCTGTCAACCCACAGGCTCCATCTAGTGGAGCCCAAATATAGTGTGGCCCGAATATGTGGAGAGCAACATCTCCATGGTGGTGGTGGGGATCAGGGTCCTCTTTTGTTGTGTAGACAATGGGCAAAACAAATACATTCATGTAGATCTTCTAGGAGATATACCTAGGTTTCACAGATCTGCTCCCAGGACTTTATCAGTTTCCGTAGTTACTTGCAGATTAGTGAGTAGGTGGAGGAAGCTGGCAGAAGGTCAAGAGGTTACAATTTACTACATACAGGTGTGCTGGGAGTTAACAGAGCTCTTTTAAGTGGGGTCACTTAACATTACAAAGCAACTAAAGGAAGCCAGGCAGTTAAAAGAAGGTAGCTCTACAGGATAAACTAATGGCTTACTAAATCTGTGACATACTGCAAGGGAGGGCTGGCACCAGATAGGGTCCTAGCTATCACAGTTAGGTTTCCTGTAGCATTCCTGCAGTCAGGTTTCCAGTGACAGTGTAGCCACCTTAAAGTTTAATGAAGGCACAACCCCCTTTCCTCTATTTTGTTTCTTTGCAATTGTATTATGTTGAACATGATAATATTCTGGGTGAATTCTAGGGACAATTTACTATGGCTATTCTGCACAGCCTGTCTCACCACAGGAACTGTGAGAATATGACCTCACTGGATCATAGATTAGGAAATCTGATACAGGAAATTCAAAGCTCCTTGAAAAGTCTCATATAAAACTTATGTGCTGTCTGTAATAGTAAGGGAAAATTATTAGTGGAAATTATTAGCTTCCTTTTTTGACTGAATTTATTGGTACATTTTTTTTTGAGACAGGGTCTCGCTTTGTAGTTCAGACTGGCTCTGAGCTCACTATGTAGCCCAGGAAAGCCTTGAACTCAGCAACCCTCCTGTCTCTGCCTCCCGAGTGCTGGGATTACAGGTGTGAGCCACCACACCTGACTATTGGTACATTTTATGTCCAATTTATCATCACATTTGTCACTGAGAATTTGTACATGATGTATTTTGATTCTGATTTTATCACAAATTTCTGTGGCCTTATTTCAACCCCTCTTCTTTTTTCATTGTGTCCACCTTTCCTTCTTACCTACAATTTTCCCTTTTTTCTTCTCCCCTGTTTCCTCCAGTTAGTCATTAGCTTCTTGATGAGCATTAACTTAAATTCAAAAAAGATCAAATAATGATTAAAAGATGGAACTTGTGGGGCAGGGGATTTGGCTCCATGGTTCCAGTACCTGCCTAGCAAGTGTAAGGTCCCTGGTTTGATCCCCGGTAAGCACATACAACAATGGGGATGGTGACTCATGCCCACCAGCAATGAGTACCACATACCATGATGCCAGTAATCTCAGCACTCAAGAGACAAAGCCAGGAGGATTGCTGAGTTCAAAGCTTGCCTGGGATACATAGTGAGCTCAGGGCCAACCTGAACTACAAAGTGAGACCTTGTCTCACGTTAAAAAAAAATGGAACTTGTAAAAATAATTTTTAATTTGTGAAAACAAGTGGGAGAAATAGATAAGATTCATTCCCTTAACATGTACAAGGAAAAAGAGCTTGAGATTGAGTTCATAATCAGACCTGAAAAACCTAATCAGGCATATCAATATACCATAAAATTATTTACAAAATTATTTATGAAAGCTCTCCTGTACATTGTATGATATTTAGTATCATCTGTGGCCCAAGGTCACAAGATGCCAGCAAAAGCCATTACCCCTCAATCTTGAGGAAGAAAAAAATCTCCAAATTTAACCACCTGTTAAAAGCCACTGACAAGACTGGAGATTTAGCTCAGTGGTTCCACCGCCTGCCTCACAAGCACAAGGTCCTGAGTTCAATCCCTGGTGACCACGTATAATGCTGGGTGTGGTGACTCATGCCCACCAGCAATCAACACCACAAACCACAGTGCTGGGCATGTTGGCTCACACCTGTCATTCCAGCACTTGGGAGGCAGAGACAGGAGGATTGCTGAGTTTGTGACTTGCCTGGGCTCCACAGTGAGCTCAGGGCCAGCCTGAACTACAAAGCAATACCCTTTCTCAAAAATACAAACAAAAAAAGCATTGACCTAACAGGTACATCAGGCACCAAAACTAGCTGGATAACAAGACACAGAATGAAAAAAAAAAGTCTAAGTTTATATAAAACCTGGAGAACTTTTTCATTTCTCCAAATCTACAACCCAAATCCAGGTGAATATTTTTACCCAATGTTTTTTCAACTCTATCATTGATTGCACTTTAATGCTTACAGGCTCATTCCATATGGTCCCCATAATATAATGCAGTTATATTATGCTTCTTATCCAGAGGGAAGTTGTTCATCCATTAGTCTATTCAAACAGCATCAGTTGTCCCTCTTCTGTTTCCTTGAAAAATAAACTGAGTGTTGTACACTTTTTTTTTCTTTTGAGACGGGGTCTCACTTTGTAGTTCAGGCTGGCCTTGAGCTCACTATGGAGCCCAGGCAAGCCTTGAACCCAGCAATCCTCCTGCCTCTGCCTCCCAAGTGCTGGGATTACAGGCGTGAGCCACCACATCCGGCTGAGTGTTGTATTCTTATTTGAAAAGGCTATATTTCAATGTCTCCATTGCATCCCTCAAGCCCAACAATGGATATTACTATATAAATCACATTTATATTGTTTTTTCTTATACATAAAAATACAATAAAATTTAATTGACACATTTTGCATAGATAGAGATTAACAGCACTACAAAATGCTGAACTACATATATAATATCAAACAACATGGTATAATCAATGTTATGTAAGTGATAGTCAATATGGAGTATCACTCTCTTTGGCTTTGTGATCTACCCATAGAACTGGTGGTGTACACTTGTGGGTGTGTTTGTGTGAGACATGGAGTTTTGACCTTGTTTCTCTTATCTGGTCACTTATTCCTTCCTTCCTGGTACCATGCCCTGCTCTGCTTCTATGCCACCATGAATGATGAAGCTTTGGTCTGCCAATTACTTCCTGCATGATGTTGCTGTCTTGGGGTCAGCCAACCAGGAACTGAGTTTGACACAGACATGAGGCAAAGCTTCCCTGCTTTAGTTGTGGTTGTCAGGTACTGTATCTCCAAAATAAGAAAGCTCACTAATCATTTAACCAGTACTATGAAGATTGATATTTCTTTTTCTGGCATGATATTGACATGGATATTGGAAAAATAAAAAGAAAAAAAGACAACACTTCTCAATAATCTTGGACTTATAAGACGCATGCAGTCATGTTAGTAAGTACCCTCACTTATTCAATCATTTTCTCCAGTCTTAACTGCTTTTCCAGATTTGGAAATCTATTTACAACACTCCCATGTATTTTACCCAAACACATATTTTACCCTAGACACATCTAGGTGACCATCATAGAGTACCCATGTCAGGAAATTAAAGTGTTTTTATTAACTTTATGGATTTGCACAGGACACTACTATTGGATCCAGTTGTTCAACTAGTCCCTGAAATCTCTGGTGGTCTGTAGCAATATCACCTTGAATGAACCCAATCTCATCTGAATTAGGGAAGTTTTTTTAATTTGGGAATTATCTTATCTGTTTGCTTATTTATCTTGGAATTAGCTTGTCTGTTTGCTTGCTTAGTTTGAATTAGCTCACCTGTCTGCTTGAAGCCAGTTTTGGAGTTAATGACAGAAGCAACTCCTATGTGTAAAAACAAGGAAAATGACGCAGGAGAGTTAAGGCCTAACTCCCCACTTGAAAAGCGAGTTCATGTTCTCTAAAAATCAAAGAATGAATTTTAGGAGCGACGGAGGTTTGAGTAGGAAATTTTTATTGAGAGAGAAAGCTTCTGCCTTAAGAGAGACAGAAGGGGGGGCGCGGAAAGTGGGTAACCCCCCTACCTCACTTTTTAGTGAGGCTTTTATGGAACAAAGCCATGATGTGAGGCGGGTCTAAAATAGGGGGTTACTAATAAGATTCAAAAAAGGTAGATGGGTTACAGTTGACCAATGAGTACAGTAGGGGCTTCCAATAAGATATGAAAGAAATGGGCAAACTGTGACTAATCAATGGGTAAATGACAAGCATAGCTACTTCAGCAACCTTTTGATTGAATAGGTCCAATGAGAAATCAAGCCTTAGAGGGTCTTGCTTGTCAGGAGACTCCTCCAGGTGGTTCAAGGTCTTGCCCATTATCTGGGGATTTTGTAATTACTGTCTTTCAGGGAGGGGCTGGATCCAGACCTTGACCTTCCATCCTGGGAGGAGAATGAGGCCTAGTGTAATTTCTCATTGATGGTGTTGACCTTCAGAAGGATCCTCTTTTTTGCAAGTCTTTCAAGAGCCGGCCCTATCTATCTGCCTACATATGTCTAGCTGGCTTTTCTACCTATAATATTCCCCCCTCTGTAGAGGTACCTGAACTGCTATGAGGGGAAAATGGGTGAAGACCAATCTAACTTCTTCAAACTGGAGAGGGGTGTAGTTGTAACAGCAGTCAGGGTCACTCTGCAGAGGGTCTATTTAAGGCCCTTGATAGACTCCAGGGTTGTCATCTTAGGTAGGTGTACTGCCTTGAGTCTGGAGGAGACAAAAGTAAGAAGGCAATTAAGAACGCTGGGACCAAACAGTAAGGTCAATAGTATTATTATGAGTATAAGTAGTAATTGTTTCCACCAAGAGGAACTTATAATGGCCTCCCACAGAGTGGATAAGGAGAAGGTCCATGGCGTTTTAGAATCTGACATAGCATCAACCTGTCATTTGATGTCTTGAACAACAGTTGAAATATTTGGACAGACCAGGGATATACACACAGCATTCAGCTTTTATAATCGCACCCCCTTTGGGCTGTAGTGAAAGTTTCTAGTGTCATCTGGTTTTGAAGGACAACTTGTTTTATTACCTATATCACCAGGTCTATAGTTATCACCATAGAGACTGCCAGAACTCTTTACTAAAACTGATTTAATACTGTCAAATTATGAACATATTTTTAACTCAGTATTTGCATTTTTTCAAACCAAAGCAAGGTTTACATCCTCTCAAACCTTCTACAACTTGCTATAGGCCCTCAAGTTCTCTTTTCTTTATCTCTTTTTACACTCTGGCACAACCAGACATTCTTACTTAAAAACAAAAACCACTTTCTTTTTCCTTCTACTTACTACCAGTCAACTACCTTTCTACTTGCTTTTTAGACATTAAAACTTGCAATAACACTTTATAGTCTTTTTCCATCTCAAATCAGTATAAATATTGACTTTTTGTCTCTGAGTTATAAAGCCCTGGTCAAAGCTGTGAGTTTTGCTAGCTGTGTACTAGTGTCAGCCACAAGTGACTAGTGCCAGGCATAAGGAGGAACTCTCAAGCATCTGGTGTAGAGTCACTGCTGTATATCCTGCCTTTCTTATCCCATTTTCTATGTAAAAGCTGCCATTACAAAAGAGAATCAGGTCAGGATTAACAAGGGGTGTATCTAATAGATCTTCCCTGGCTGCATATGAGTGTAGAATTATCTGTTCACAATCATGTCTATCAACTTCAACTTCTTTTTTTTCTGGTAAAAATGTGGTAGGATTTAAGGAGGAACATGTCTTTATTTGAACAGTTGGTCCTTCCAAGAGTAAGGCCTGATATTTAAGAAAGCGACTGTCTGAGAACCATTAAACTACCTTTAGATGAAAGAAGCCCTGCCACATTATAAGGTGTATATATGATAAGATCTTTACCTAAGGTCAGTTTGGATGCCTCCGGCACTAAAAGAGCTACTGCAGACACAGCTCTGAGGCATGCAGGCCATCCTTTTGCTATGAGATCTAACTCATGGCTTAGGTACCCTACAGGTTGTTTAGCAGGTCCTCGATCTTGTGTAAGCACTCCTAAAGCTAGGCCTCACCTTTTATCAACATATAGATTGAACTTCTGTCCTGTTGGCAAGCTCAGTGCTGGGACACTTAGAAGGGCTTGTTTGAGCTGTTTAAAAGCTGCCTGGGAATTGGATTCCCAGGTTAAAATATGGGTTTTTGCTTTTTGGGTTTCTTTTATAAGTTGATAGAGGGGTCGTGCAGTTTCACCATATCCTGCTATACAAAGGCGACAAAAACCTGTAACTCCTAAGAATCCCCTAAGTTGTTTTAGAGTTTTTGGCTATGGGTAGGAAAGAATTGGTTCAATTCTTTCTTTTCCCAGTTTCCAAGTTCCTTTAGATATAATAAGGCCCAAATATTTTACTTCGGGTCTGCAAAGTTGTGCTTTAGATTTAGAAATCTTATAACCTCTATATGCTAGAAAATTTAGCAGAGCCTGAGTGCCTTGGCTACAAAGCTCTTCTGAAGAAGCACATACTAGTATATCATCTACATATTGTAATACTGTGACCTGGGAGTATTTAAAACATGCAAAGTCATGAGAAAGCACCTGTCCAAAGAGGTGAGGGCTGTCCCTGAATCCCTGGGGAAGAACAGTCCATGTCAACTGAGAGGCTTGACCATAAGGATTTTCAGAGGTGAAAAGAAACTGAGAATCTGGATGTAAAGAAATACAAAAGAAAGCATCTTTTAAGTCTACTACTAAAAAACAACTAGCACCTTCTGGGATCTGAGAGAGGAGTGTATGGGTTAGGGACCATTGGGTGGATTGGCACTACTGTTTCATTTACTAATCTCAGGTCTTGTACTAGTTTCCAATCTCCATTAGGCTTTTGAACTCCCAGGATTGGAGTATTACATGGGCTATTGCAGACCTTAAGCAAGCCTTGCTTTATTAGATTGTCAATTATAGGCAATAATCCTTTCTTTTAGAGGGTATTGTCTCTGGTGAGGAAAAATAGTAGGATCTCTGAGATGTATCTGTACTGGAGTAGCTTTAATTGCTCTGCCTATCTTACCCTCAGTCACCCATACCTCAGGGTTTACTTCTGTCTCTACAAGTGGAAGACAATGTACTTGTCCTGGATGCATATATATAATGGTATTTAAACAGGATAAAATATCTCACCCAAGAAGGGGAACTGGGCTTTCAGGCATAATCAAAAAGCAATGAGTGAAGAGAAAGCCATCCCAGTTACAGCCTAGGGGTTGGGAGAAATAGCGAATTACCTCTTGGCCTGTGACTCCTTTTACTAAAGTATGATGGCTGGAAGGGAGGCCAGAATTGGAGAGAAGGACCGAGAGAGAGGCACCAGTGTCCAGCAGCAGGCTTACTTCTTTTCCCTCTATGGTTATAACTACCCGAGGCTCCTCCATGGAGTTGACAGTCTGGCCAGAGGGAGAATGTAGTGAGTGCCCCAGGCCCCTTCAGTCCATCTGGACCAGTTGATGAGAGGGGTCTGAACCTTGGGGCCTTCGCCTCAAGGGGCAGTCCACCCTCCAGTGGTCACCTTTGCAGTCGGGGCACAGTCCAGGGGGCCTCCTGTTGCATTCCCTCTTAAGGTGGCCTGGTTCTTTGCAGTGATAGCAGGCAAGCTGAGTCATTGAATTCTTCTTGGAACCCCGAGAGTTAGACCCAGAGTCTACTTCTTTGAGAGCTGTGGCAAATGCTGAAGCCTTCTCTTGATCTCTTTGTCTCCTGTCCTTGGCTCCTTCCTGCTCCTTATTATAAAATGTTGAGGAGGCAATTTTCATTAGAGTCTCAAGTGAACTATCTGGACCAGAAGCCATTTTTTGTAACTTTTTTCTAATATCTGGGGCTGACTGAGTAATAAACTTATCTTTAAGAACAATTTGTCCTTCTATTGAGTCAGGAGCTAGTGATGTATATCTTATTAGGGCCTCTTGTAAATGATCTAGGAAAACTGCGGGGTGCTCTTTTTCTTCCTGTTGGATAGTTGATAACTTAAAATAATTGACTGGCTTATTTTTGCTCTTTCTTAAGCTTTCAATAATGCAGTACAATAGGTGCTTTCTATACCAGTCTCCTACCTGATCATCAGGCCAGTGAGGGTCCTGTGTAGGGACAGCTTGTGCTCCAGTAGGGATTTCTAGCTCTCCAGGCCACCTTTCAGCAGGTGGTTTATAATGTACTATGTGATATTCATCTCCAACCTTAATGGCAGCCTGTGTTGCAGCTTGTATCTCAACAGAAGTGTCTGATTCAGAATTAGCATCGCATCTTTCCAGCCTAATTAAAAAATTTGAGCAAGTCACCTAAAATTTTCAATGTACCTGTCTGGATCTTCTGAGAACTTTCCTAAGTCTTGCTCAATTTGTTTTAGGTCACGAAGAGAAAAAGGTACATGGACATGACCATGTCCAAAAACATTGTCTACTTCTTTTTTTTTTTTTGCTTTTTGGAGACAGGGTCTTGCTTTGTAGTTCAGGCTGGCCCTGAGCTCACTATGGTGCCCGGGCAAGCCGCCATGAACTCAGCAATCCTCCTGTCTCTGCCTCCCGAGTTCTGGGATTACAGGTGTGAGCCACCATGCCCAGCATTATATGTGGTAACCGGGGATTGAACTCAGGTCCTTGCGCTTGCAAGGCAGGCGCCAGAACCACTGAGCTAACCCTCCGGCCCACATTGTCTACTTCTTGTAAGGGGTATTGTCCTAGAGGAGCTTGAGATAAGGATGGATACAGCCCAGAGGAGGGTTGTATTATGGCTGCCTTACTCTCAAACCTTGGAAGATAAGGAGGAAGGATTTCAGGCTCCACAGGACAAGTAGGAAAATCTTTTGTCTCAGTAGGTAGATTCAGTAGCTGTTATTTTAGAAATTACTACCTCAGTAGGTGGTATCTTAACTAGAGTATCCTTAGAAACTTTGCCCTCAGATTCTAAAAGATGAGGGTGGAAAGCCTCACTGATAGGGGCTAGAACTGTCTGGCTTTCTTGAGGCTCACATTTACATTTTTAACACAAATAGTAGTTATTTCTTAATGCAAAGAAGATCTCAACATATGGTACTTCTGTCCATTTTCCCTTTTCTTTACAGTATAATCTTAGTTGTGAAATAGTATCATAATTAATACTTCCCTCTTCTTTCCATCTTGGCTCTAGGGGGTAAGTAGGCCACGCATGAGTGCAGAGAAATATTAAGCTGCTCTTCTTCAGCAAGTAAGGATTGAACATTTTCCAGTATTTAAGAACACATTCCAAGGGAGTAAGGGACTCAGATATGGAACTCCCCATCTGTAACAGAAACATGGCACCTTATCGGTTTCTGTTTTATTGTGCCTCGTCCAGTGCCTCTGCTGGTGAACTGGAGGTTCTACTCCAGGGTAGGTAGCTACAGACTGAAGAGAAGAAACTCAGAAAATAAGTCAGATTGGAATTAGCTACCCTTACCAGCGCTTGACCTTATTTTCTCCCGGGAATTCGCTCCCTTACTCTAGTGAGCACTCTTAGTGTGCCCAGACTGCATTCCATCCAGTGCCTGCCTTGGCGAACTGGAGGTATGGAAAATACACCTTTTTGAACCATTATTACTGTACTGCTTAGTGCTGTCACTGACAAACTGGAATAAGATGTAACTAAAAGATTCGACCCACTGCTTGTTGTTTCTTTGAAAGAGGGGGGCCTAGGTTAATGGACAGAATCAGGAAACTCTTGTAGGAGAACACATCTAGAAATGGTTGGTCAGAGACTTTTGCCTTGCACCCCAGGCAGAAAGAGCTCTGAAGTATACTATTAGATTTTTAGTCATTTTAGGTAAGGTCCTGATGAGACCAGCTTGAGAGAGTAATTCGCTTTGGACCAAAGTCTGCCTTGCACCAGCATTAGATGGCAGACTTTGTGTCTCCGATGCTCGAGCCTTAACATTTGCTGGTATCCCTATGTCAGTCTCATCCCAAACCATTTGATCATTTGAAACTCATAATTTTAATAATAGTCCACAAGTCAGTAAAGATACCCTTATCAACTTCCTATGCACACCTGAAGGAAGAGAGAGGCCATCTAGAGTCCTATTTTGTTTATCTATCATGTAAAGACACATATACAGGTCAGGCAGACAGTTGTTTAAAGTCTTTAACTTGGCTCCCTGAAAGAAGTCACCTGACTATTTTCAAAGAGAAAGTCTAAAGTTTAAATCCACAGTCAAAGTTTTCAAGCCTATTTTCTATTGGCAAACATTTTCTTGTCTACATGAGTGATGGAACCCATGTCTAGGGGAGATAAGATTTAGGTAGTCTAATTTCATTAAAGAATTTACACCTATATGCCACGTGGTGCTCTATCTTGCTGGTAGAGAAAAGGGGTCCAACCACATAACTCGACTCGTAATGGAGGCTTATGAAAGGGTTTTGCCAGCATCATTCAGAGCGCTCTGAGGCAAAGCACTCTGGTGATCACTGGCAAGTTTTCCCTTTCACCTCACTGAGGAGTTTTTAGGTATGGACAAGATGTGGAGATTCTCTCTTGATTACCCAGGTGGGCAGTTGGGACCCAGTTTCTTCTGGGGAACCTTTGGAACCCATCAAAGAGTCACCTTGGCCAGGGTTCCTCAGTTTTTGCCCCAGTTTCCACTAGTTCCATGCAATCAGAGATCTGTCTCTGAAAGGAATCCAACTGCTTATCTGGTCAACATTCCACCTGTGACTGCAAGTGGGGATTCACCAGAGGGCAACTGGAGAAACCTGTCCTCTGCTTTAAGAGTGGCAGCCACCCTAGTGGCGTTTACTGTCTGGCAGAGTAACCATTGTTTGATTAAAATTCTATAAGGGACAGAAAAAAGCCTGAAGAGATCTTTTTTGCAGCATTTTAAGCAACAACCCAGTAGAAACACAACATGTACATACAATTTAGAATTTAGGCCATTTTTGAAGCAAATACTAAAAACAAGGACCAGAATCTGTAGAATAAAGTTAAACCTTATGAAGCAAAGTTACAATTTGCAGAGAAAAAATAACCTTTTAGAGTTTCTGAAGGAAAGAAAACTCTTACCTCCATGCAGTTATCTTAGTGGGACCTCCAAAATGATGCAGGAGAGTTAAGGCCTAACTCCCCACCTGAAACGTGCGTTTGTGTTCTCTAAAAATCGAAGAATGAATTTTAGGAATGATGGAGGTTTGAGTAGGAAATTTTATTGAGAGAGAAAGCTTCTGCCTTAAGAGAGACAGAAGGGGGGCCCGGAAAATGGGTAACCCCTACCTCACTTTCTAGTGAGGCTTTTATGGAACAAAGCCATGAGGTGAGGCGGGTCTAAAATAGGGGGCTACCAATAAGATTCAAAAAAGGTAGATGGGTTACAGTTGACCAATGAGTATAGTGGGGGCTTCCAATAAGATCTGAAAGAAATGGGCAGGGCCAGAGATTTAGGTCAGTGGTTCTGGCACCTGCCTTGCAAGCGCAAGGTCCTGAGTTCGAGCCTGGTAACCACATATAATGCTGGGCGTGTTGACTCCTGCCCACAGCAATCAATAGCACATACCACAATGCCAGGCATGGTGGCTCATGCCTCTCATCCCAGCACTTGGGAGGCAGAGACAGGAGGATTGCTGAATTCGTGGTGGCTTGCCTGGGCTACATAGTGAGCTCAGGGCCAGCCTGAACTACAAAGCAAGACCCTGTCTCAAAAAAAAAAAATGTGCAAACTGTGACTAACCAATGGGTAAATGACAAGCATAGCTACTTCAGCAATCTTTTGATTGAATAGGTCCAATGAGAAATCAAGCCTTAGAGGGTCTTGCTTGTCAGGAGACTCCTCCAGGTGGTTCAAGGTCCTGCCCATTATCTGGGGATTTTGTAATTACTGTCTTCCAGGGAGGGGCTGGATCCAGACCTTGACCTACCATCCTGGGAGGAGAATGAGGCCTAGTGTAATTTCTCATTGATGGTGTTGACCTTCAGAAGGATCCTCTTTTTTGCAAGTCTTTCAAGAGCCGGCCCTATCTATCTGCCTACATATGTCTAGCTGGCTTTTCTACCTATAATAAAAAGACCTCTGCCATAAAGAATGACAAGATCGATCCATTTAGGTGCAAATGGAGACATCTGGAGGATATACTAATAAGTGAAATCAATAGATCACAGATAGACAATTTCCGGATCTTCTCTCTGGCATGAACACCTGTAGATGCAAATGAGTTCTAGAAAGTAGGACAGCTTTTATAGAGTGGAATATTTCTATAGGAAACTTG
>PVIC010034386.1:0-19617 GCA_004025085.1 Thryonomys swinderianus
AGACTAGCAGATTGGATCAAGAAGCAAGATCCTAGAATCTGCTGCATACAGGAAACACACCTAATTCAGAAGGAAACCCATAGACTGAAAATAAAAGGTTGGAAAACAATCCTCCATGCCACAGGAAAGTGCAAAAAAGCAGGAGTGGCTATCTTGTTTGCAGATAAAATAGATTTCAAACCCAAACTGATTAACAGAGATAAAGAAGGTCATTACATTCTTGTACAGGGAACAATCCAGAAGAAAGAAATAACAATCATAAATATCTATGCACCAAACTCTAATGCACCCAACTATATAAAGAATTTACTGGACATGAAAAGCCAGATAACCACTAATACAATAGTAGTATGGAACTTTAATACTCTACTATCAAAAATTGACAGATCAACTGAACAAAGAATCAGTAAGGAAATACTTGAGTTAAATCAAACTTTTGAGAAAATGGATTTAATAGATGTCTACAGAATATTTCACCCTACAAACACAGAACATGCATTCGTCTCAGCTGCTCATGGATCATTCTCCAAAACAGACCACATCCTAGTTCACAGAACAGGCTTAAGTAAGTGCAAAGGAATTGAAGTTATCCCCTGCATACTATCAGACCATAGTGCCTTGAAACCAGAGCTCAATAGTAAAAAAAATTCCAAGATCCTCACAAACACATGGAAATTGAACAACACTCTGTTGACCAAACAATGCACCACAAAAGATATTAAAGAAGAAATTAAACACTTTCTACAACTAAATGATAATCCCAGTACAACATACAGGAACTTATGGCACACAATGAAAGCAGTTCTACAAGGGAAATTCATAGCAGTGAATGCTTACACTTGGAAAATAGAGAAAACTCAAATAAGCAACCTCATGATGAACCTCAAACAATTAGAAAAAGAGGAGCAAGACAAACCCAAATCTCATACTAGCGAGGAAATTATAAGGATCAGAGCAGAAATTAATGCAATGGAGACAATGAGAACAATACAGAGAATCAATGAATCAATGAGTTGGTTCTGTGAAAGGATAAATAAAGTCAACAGATCCTAGCCAACCTTATCAAACAAAGGAAAAGGCTCAAATCCATGCTATAAGGAAAGAAAATGGGAAAATCAGCACCGATCCAGAGGAAGTCCAAAGATAATAAACACGTACTTTGAAAATTTGTACTGCAAAAAGATGGAAAATCTAGAAGAAATGGATAGATTCCTAGACACATATGAACTTCCAAAGCTCAATGAAGAGGATATAAAAATGTTAAACAACCCAATATCAACCTGTGAAATTGAAAATGTAATAAAAAACCTACCAACAAAGTAAAGCCCTGGCCCTGACAGCTTCACTGCTGAATTCTACAAAATTTTTAAAGAGTTAATGCTACTACTTCTCAATATTTTTAATGAAATTGAAAGGGAAGGAGTACTCCCCAAATCATTCCTTGAAGCAACCCTTACCTTGATTCCAAAGGCAGAGAAAGACGCAACCAAAAAAGAAAACTACAGACCAATCTCTCTAATAAACACTGATGCAAAAGTCTTCAATAAAATACTGGCAAACAGAATACACAGAATTATCATGAAAATCATACACACCGATCAAGTTGGATTTATCCCACGGATGCAAGGCTGGTTTAACATACGTAAATCAATCAGTGTAATTCACTATATTAATAGACTCAAGGACAAAAACCATATGATCATCTCAATAGATGCAGAAAAAGCTTTTGACAAAATCCAATACCCATTCATGATCGAAGCCCTACAGAGAATCAGAATAGATGGACTTTATCTCAATCTAATACAAGCTATTTATGAGAAACCTACAGCCTGCATCATATTTAATGGGCAAAAACTGATAGCTTTTACACTGCCATCAGGCAAGACAAAGAAATAAAAGGAATAAAGATAGGAAAGGAAGAAGTTAAACTGTCATTTTTTGCTGATGATATGATTATTATACAGAGGATCCTAAAAACTCAAACAAAAGACTGCTAGCTTGACTCACAAATTTAGTAGTGTTGCTAGATACAAAATCAACAGTCTTTGTCTACACAAATGACAGACTCACTAAAAAAGAAATTGGGGCATTAATCCCTTTCACAATAGCACCCAGAAAAATGAAATATCTAGGAATCAGTCTAACAAAGGGGGGACAGACCTCTATTCTGAAAACTACAGAACTGTAGAAAAGGAGATAGAAAAGGATAACAGAAAGTGGAAAGACATTCCTTGTTCCTGGGTAGAGAGAACCAAAATCACCAAAATGGCTATACTTCCACAACTACTATACAGATTCAATGCAATTCCAATTGAAATTCCAACACTATACTTCACAGAGCTAGAGAAAATCATCCAAAAATTCATCTGGAATCACAAGAGACCTAGAATAGCAAAAACAATTCTAAGTAACCAGAACATGGCAGGGGTATTACAATCCCCAACTTAAAACTCTACTATAAAGCCACTGTGATAAAAACTGCATGGTACTGGAAAGTAACAGACCCAACGCCAGTGAAATAGATTAGAAGACCCAGAAACAACTCCAGATACACTAAGCCACCTTATCTTTGACAAAGGAGCCAAACATCCTCAATGGAGGAAAGACAGCTTCTTTAACAAATGGTGCTGGAAAAATTGGGCTTTAACCTACAAAAACTAAAGCTAGACCTATCTCTTTCACCATGCACAAAACTAAATTCACAATGGATTCAAGACTTAAACATTAAAACAGAAACAATAAACATGCTGCAAAACAGCTTAGGTAAAACTCTTGGAGACATTGGCTTAGGCAGAGACTTTATGAATAAAACCTCTATAGCATGAGAACTAGCAGAAAGAATCAACAAATGGGATCTCATCCTATTAAAAAGCTTCTGCACAGCAAAAGAAACCACTGGCACTGCTAAAAGACAACAAACAACGTGGTAAAAAAATCTTTACTAGCAGTTTGTCAGACAAAGGGCTACTATCTACAGCACATAAAGAACTTAAAAAAATCAGTCTCCCCAAATTTAAAGACGCAGTTCAAAAATGGGCATCGGAAACGAACAGACACTTCTCAGAGGCAGAAGTCAAAGCAACCAAGAAGCACATGAAGAAATGTTCAACATTACTGGTCATTCGAGAGATGCAGATGAAAACAACCCTGAGTATTCATCTCACTCCATGATGAATGGCTGCTATGGCAAAATCAACCAACAATAAATGCTAATGAGGCTGTGGGGAGAAAGGAACCCTTCTCCACTTTCGGTGGGATTGTAGACTTGTGCAACCATTGTGGAGATCAGTGCAGAGATTCCTCAGAAAACTAGGACTAGAGGTCCCATTTGACCCTGATATTTCCCTGCTAGGAATATACTCAAAATAATTTAGATGATGTTGGTTCTCCCTACCCAGGAACAAGGGATATCTTTCCACTTTCTGGTTTCCTTTTCTATCTCAGTTTTCAGAGTCCTATAATTTTCAGAGTAGAGGTCTTTCACTTCCTTTGTTAGTTTGATTCCTAGATATTTCATTTTTCTGGGTGCTACTGTGAAAGGGATTGACTCCCCAATTTCTCTTTCAGTGAGTCTGTTGTTTGTGTAGACAAAGGCTATTGATTTTTGAGCATTGACCCTATATCCAGCAACACTACCAAATTTGGTAATTAAGTCTAGCAGTCTTTTGGTTGAGTTTTTAGGATCCTCTAGATAGAGTATCATATCATCAGCAAATAATGACAGTTTAACTTCTTCCTTTCCTATCTGTATTCCTTTTATATCTTTGTCCTGCCTGATTGCTATGCTAATGTTTCCAGTACTATATTGAACAAGAGTGGTGACAGCAGGCATCCTTGTCTCGTTCCTGACCTTAGTGTAAAAGGTTTCAGTTTTTGCCCATTGAGTGTGATGCTGGCTGTTGGTTTCTCATAAATAGCTTGTATTAAATTGAGATAAAGAATTTTAAAAATCACACTGGAAAGACAGATGTACACCCTTGTTCATAGCCTCTCAGTTCCTGATAGCCCAATCTTGGAAACAACCCAAATGTCCATCAACTGGAGACTGGATAAAGATGTGGGCTTCTTTTTATAAAATGGAGTATTACCCTGTAATAAAGAATGACAAGATTGGGCCAGAGATTTAGCTCAGTGATTCTGGCGCCTGCCTTGCAAGCACAGGGTCCTGAGTTCGATCCCAGTAACTACATACAATGCTGGGCGTGGTGACTCATGCCCACCAGCCATCAATACCTCATACCACAGTGCCAGGCATGGTGGCTCATGCCTATAATCCCAGCATTCAGGAGGCAGAGACAGGAGGATTGCTGAGTTTGCAGTTTGCCTGGGCTACATAGTGAGCTCAGAGCCAGCCTGAACTACATACTGAGACCCTGGCTCCAAAAAAAGAATGAAAAGATTGATTCATTTATGTGCAAATGGATACACCTGGAGAGCACACTAATAAGTGAAATAAATAGGTCACAGATATGCAAATACCGTATTGTGTCTTTGGTATGAGAACCTGTAGATGTAAATGAGTTCTAGAATGTATGATAGTTTTTGTAAGATAGGAAATATCCAAAGGGAATTTGGTGTGGGAACGTAATGAAGGGAAAGAATAAATGAGGTTTGGAAAGAAAATGAAAGAGCATGTATATAAGGGGTGGGGGATTATGGGTGGGTAGGGACGTGGGTAAAAATGAGAATTAGCCGGGCATGATGGCTCATGCCTGTAATCCCAGCACTTGGGAGGCAGAGACAGGAGGATTGCTGAGTTCAAGGCTTGCCTGGGCTACATAGTCAGCTCAGGGCCAGCCTGAACTACAAAGCGACACCCTGCCTCAAAAAAACAAAAAAATGAGAATTAACTTGTGTCATACACTGGTACAAATTTCCCAGTGTTGTGTGTGATTGTGAACTGTATATAAAATGTACCAATAAAGAATTCAAAAAAAAGGAAAGAAAGAAAAGTGGATCTTTCAGTTACAGAGAGCACTTGCCAATTGTATTCCAACTAAGCCTAATACAACTATCAACTTGTGTTGCTTAAATCAGGATCCCTGCCCTTTCCCTCCTGAGATAAATAAAAGGCATGACAATCATCTTTGGCAATGGTCAAGCTGGAAAAGGCTTCATCATTGTTTATTGGGAAAAAAAACACACACACAAAAGGCAGGCTTTGCCCTCGAGGTGTGCCCAGGTTAAATGTTCATTTTCATTATAGTCTGGGAGGGGTATAGACTTGATTCAAAAATGCCTTTAACTATTTTCTGCCTGAACTAACTGAAAAAATCACATCATTCTCATACTATGGCTTTTAGAGTGAAAACTGGTCTAAACAAGAGAAAATAACTAATTGCTTTTGTGTTAAATTTGTTTTCTCAATTAAGATGCATTTGAGAGTTTTACAGAAGTTTAATGCACACTCTAAGTATTTTCCTTAATGAGAACAAATGAGTTCCTCGATTTCAGTACAAAATAATGGAGGGAAATAGTTCCAATATAATTTGTCGGCCTGCAAAATGAATCTCTATGATGCCTTTTAGAGATTTATAACCAGGGCAGTATGGTTTCCAGCATGAGCTCCCACCAGAGAATGAGTGAAATGAAACCCATAAAGTTTCACCTGGACTGCCCTGAATGCAAGATTGAGCTTGTGAACAAAGGGTCATATGGCCCATGGAGTCTTGAGTCACAGAGCAGTGACCCATAGCCCCACAGTGCTACCTGGGGCTGCATGTGCAGAGCCCAAGGCAGTGCCCTTGACTTACCCCCAAAGTCATGACAAGGGCAGAGAAGTGTGTTCTTGGGAATCCTAGCCCTGGCTATGGTCACCTCAGCACCTCTGCATGATCAGTCCCCAATGGCCAGCAACAGGCAATGGCAGGGTCACCAGCTCCACCCAAATTCCTGGCTGAGACTCTGAACTGATGCCACATGGTGTGAACACAATGGGTGACGCGGGGAAAAGAAGGTGAGTTTACCAGAAAGTGAGCAAATGGATCCTTGTTAGAAAAATCTGAAAAATAAATGCTGATACACAGACATCATTTTTTCTTCTGTGGAAGATATGGAATGAAAATTGAAACAAAACATAACAGTACCTACTACCCCCATACCCAGAAGTGTAATCTATTACTATTTTGATATATTTCTTTTATAAATCATCTGTATTTTTCCCTGCATAGCCTAATCTGTTTCATGTTTAGCTAATGGGTTCATTTTCTTCATACATCTATAATCAAAACCTACATATGCCTGGGTAATTTAATTTTCTTTCTTTAATATTATTTAACATTATCATGTGGAAGCTTTTAAAAGCATCAACACAGTTGCAATGTTAATTCCTTCTAGAGAAAAACTCATCTCAGGGAATAAGGCACTTAAGTTGGGTTGGTGTGAAAAGGATACAAAACACCTCCCTGACAGTCATAGATATTTAACACAACTGGGAGGATACTCTTGAAATAGCCTCTTTCCAGTGGAGCCCAGATGGTGATTATTTTTTGTATTTGTCTCTAGATGATATTTTATAGCACGAACTTTAATAGCACCTTGCATTACTTTGCCTAATGTTCCATAACTTATTTGGCTAATCGCTGCCATGGCACTTTAAATATTGTAATTTTGAACTGTTAAATGTGAAAAATAAATTCAATGAATATTCTTGAATATAAATTTTATTTAGTATCTGTAATTATTTCCTAAGGATAAATACTTCAAAGCCAAATGGTCTGAAGTATTTTGTCTCTTCATACATTTTGCTAAAATATCCTCCAGAAAGATGGCTCCATTTATATTCACAGTCACACTCGCACTAATACATGATACTAAAATTGCTTCACTTTAAACATAGACATGGTATATGCATTTAGGTAAAAAATGCAAGCGGTCCTGTTATTTTGATAAAATATGCTGTGATTGCATCCCAACTGACACTATCAACCTATGTAATATGTTTTAACTGTTTCTTTATCAAATCTGAATTATATTTATTAAAAAAAAGAAAAGTAGTAGTACTGTCAGGGTTTTCCAGAGAAATAGAGCCAACAGTGTAAAAACCAGTTTTGTAAAAACTGGTATAGAATAGGGAACTTATGAGGAATTGGTCACCATGGTCACAGAGCTGAAAGCTACAACAGCAGCCGGCCATCCGCTAGCCAGAGAATCATGGGAGATGATTGCCGGGCTCAGACAGGGCATGAGGGTATTGGGAATGGAGAAACTGATGGTGTAACTCTGAGTTTGAGGCCCCTGGCCAGGAAAGTGGGAAGTTGCTGTACTGGAGTATCCAGGCCAGAGAGCCTGAGGTCCTGGATCCCAGGGGCAAGGGAAGCAGGGCTTGCAGCTCCCAGAAAGAGGTGGGCGGGGATTCGCCTCTCCTCTTAGCCACCTTTTTGTTTCATGGGGCTGGTGCTGCATGCAGTTCTTCCTCCTTCAGGGCACTGAAGCAAATTCCACAACCTGACCTTGTAAGGGAGACAACAGGACAGAGGTGACTAAAAGCCAAATCGGACTCAGTCCAGAGTGAAACCAGCAGAGTTGAGCAGTAAAAGCATTCTGCTGAGCAAGCAGACAGTGGGACATCATTGACAATAGCATTACAGATTCTAAGGCAGCCAGAGTTCAGAATGTTCTTGCCACAGGCAAAGGATCCATGTCTGAGGTGACAGACAGGATAATACCTTGACTGGTTGTTGCACAAGGCACCAGCATGCCCTGTTGGTATGTGCAATGATCACATGTCTATGGGAATTGATAAACATAACTGCAAAAGGTCTTCCTCCTCCAGAAACAGCCTTCCAGATGCACTTGGAAATAAGGCTTCACCAACTGTCTGGGTAACTCTTCATTGGTTAGTTCACCACATAACATTCCTGTTAAAGCGGTTTAAATTACCTACACTAACTACCTCCCTACACTTTCTCCACACACACATGGATTCTAGAACAGATATATAGGGTTAGATATACTATATAGAGATTTTTAGATATATATTCAAGTGTATATATACAAATTTAGATATAGACATAAATTATATATACATATAGATTATAGATTTTATAGATTATAGATAGAGATTTAGGTATACGTATATTCAGTAGTACAGATTATAGATTTGAAGTTATAGATTTAGACATAGATTATAGATACAGACAGATCTAGACATAATCACAGCACTGAGATTAACCCAGGGCTTTGCACCCTTGTAAACTAAGAATATTTACTTCTATCCCATGAGAGCTTTCCAATTTGGCAGAATCCTTGCACAAGGGGTTGGTTAGCTAAATGAAGGCAGACATCCAAAAGACTAATGATCCCAGGAAACGGAAAATCAAAATGGATCTTTAAAACCTTTAACTATAATTTCACCAACATTAAGTTTACGTTAAACATAAGACCCTGATGAATCCGTTTTTTATAGTTTGGTTTCTTTGGCTTTAAATGTTTTGTGTATTTGACATGAAAGTTTGAACTGACTTAAACAGCAGGGCCCTTACATAGTTCACCAACCAGTTAAGTTTATCTTTACTTTTCACGAATTATCATTGAGAAACACTTTCAGAACATTGACTGCCTATGTATAACTGCCTATGTATAGCTTCAGAACATTGACTGCCTATGTATAGCCTATGCATAGGGAGGGTTAGTATGCTAAAATCTACATTTTTTGGAATTTGCACTCTACCAAGAATCAGCAAATATGACTCTTACAAGATCAATATGTGTGCAGAGCACCAAATTACCATGTTAAAACTTCCAGTCAGAAATACCAAATAGATCACTTCATGCAGCAATGGAGGTAGGTTAGGGGAATATGAGCATCAAGGCCACCTGCAGAGAAGTGAGAAGTGCCAAGTACATTGCGTGGAGGCACTTCCACCAGGCACTGCTGCAGGATGGAGAGGGCAAAAACTCCTGCAGGGAGGAGACCAGGAAAATGTCGATGCTGTAGGCTTCTGGGGCCCAAGAAAGCGCTAGAAACCACCAAGAGAGCCTGCCTCGAATGATGTCACCATGCTGGAGACACATGCTGTAGAACATCCCAAATGAGTGAAGGCGGCCCCAGCTCAGCTCTAATTCACCCTCGTCTGGTTTGCATTGTGGTTTTGACCCTCGCCTGACTCCACGTGCCATGATGCTGCCTTACAGGTCCCAACGGGGACAAAACCGTGCCTAAAGGAAGGGGCAGAGTGAATCACAGCCCACCCTCAGGTCCCCCTCCCTGGAGAAGCCCACCGGCTCTGACACCAGGCATTGCTGGGCCATGAGCTCTGCCCATGGCAGCCCCACCCTGAGGAAAGGAACCTGGCTCCTGGCTCCACTTCCACTCTGACCTCTGTGTGTCCTGCTCAGTTCTGGGCTCCAGAAACCAAGAACCTGGGACAGTCAGCACCACCACCAGCACCACCGCTTGGTTCAAGGAAGAGACAGAATCTCTCCACGCCACTGTGTCCTTGTCCGTAAAGCCAGGCTGCAGACCCTCCCTTCCAGTCACCCTGAGGACTGAAGGAAATCTGTCTGTCCATGAGGAGCTTTTAATGTTGTTCACATATAAATGTGAAGAGGGTGACAGAAGAGAGTACTGGTAAATGTGAAGAATATGAAAACACCTGCACCAAATATATATCACACCTGCCTGGAAATATTCTCTTCAGGTTATTGTGAATAAAAAACCCTACCAGCTTAGTAAAAGCAACAAAATGATGTCCTCGGACCCCTACCATACAGTAACCCCAGAAAGGATACAGAACTGGTGGTTTGGTTCAATTCTAGAAGGTGAGCTGTGTGCTTAATCTTCTGTTCCATTTTAAATTTTAGTTTCAGGTTCTTAAGAGGAAACACAAAAAGATCTCTTTAAAATACAGGTTACATTTTTATAAACATCATCAGAGCCAATAAAACCACAAACCTTCCAGTAAAGGAAACTTTTTCCTCCATGAGGTCATAAAAGTAGCCTAGTCTTTATGTTGAATCGTGTTTTAAATTTGCTTCCCATGCAAGCTTTAATCACATTTCATGACCATGTGAATTATTACTTGTTTTCTCTCCACATACCTTTTTCCTGCTGGAAGCTGTGCTTCACACATCCACATAGCACATCCATGCAGAACCCACGCTTGGCTTCTCGGTGTTCTGAACAAAGCCGAGGCTGTTGGTGTCAGGAAGAGAACACTATGCCAAGCCGTCCTCTCCAGGTTCCACGGGGGCCTCAACCCCAGGCAGGGGGACAAGTGCGTGGACCCAGGGACAAGCTGTACTCACAGGCGGGCCACTCACATCACAGTCTTGCTCCTTCAGTGCTAAGACAAGGATTCATTATACAGACAGTGGAACCATCAGGACCCTCCTAGAAGGGGCCTTCAGAATGAACACATTAGCTTTCCACATCAGAAAACCAACACGAATAATTTAGGTCAGCTTGGGAAGACTGTAGCTCACTGTTCAGCCACAAGGCCCGTGGCTAATCCATATTTTATGGGACGTACATATTTAATGAAAGAGGAGCGGATTCCATTTCAGAATGAAATGAAACGCTGGTTGTTCTGTAATTAAAGGGAAGGTGCTGCTCCGGGCTCAGAGAGGCTGCTGGGTTCAGTGCCACCTTCTTCCCAGTATTGCCTAAGCAGCCAGGTGAGGACACAAGTAGGCTCTGGCACAGTCCTCCTGTCAAACCCAGGCACAGAGACCTAGCCTGGCCCATGCCCTGGCCTCACCCCCTGGGGACAAGAAAGGGCTCCTTGACTGCTTCTCCCCAGAGCCAACTTGGAATTCTTTCGAGGGGCCCCACAACGGAGACGGAACCAGGCAAGAGTTCTCAGAGCCTGGGTGAGGGAAAGAAGAGCATGTCCTGACCAGCACAGCCACCCTGGAGGCTCCACACCGGCTCAACAAGTCAACCTGTGGATCGATGTGACCCCTGATCTCCTAGGAGTCCACAGCCTGAAGTGTCATCTTCAAAGGTCTCCATGCCAGGGGACAGTCATCGGAACACCCCAGGGATGTAGAGATACCACAACACCCAGAGCCTGAGGAGCACAGTGCAGAGGAAGAGCTGGCATCTGCACCTGGGCAACTGCTACCAATCAGGATGCTCCTGGGCCCTGGAGATGGGCCACAGAGCAGGGGACCTGAAAGGGAAAACCAAGGGTCCCAGGTGAGTGACACCGCTCCCAGGGGAGCCGTCACGGCTCAGTGGGCAGTGATACCCTGACAAGGGCATGGGGCAAGGCCCCTGGGAGGAGGTGGAAGGAACCTGGTGATGGGGCTTCAGAGAAAACCTCCAGCATGGATTCTCTGCTCCTTTCTGTCAGAGCCCAAACCCCCTGCTGTGGAGGAATGTGTCCAGATGGCCTGAGGGGAGGGGTCCGACTGGGGCCAATGTAGAGCTGGGTGCTCTTTGTGGGTTTGTGGGTACCAGGAAGGGGAGCAGAAGGGAAGGCACCCTCAGGCTCCTCCCTGTACCCCCCCCCAAATTACTCCATTCAGAACAGTGGAGTCATTGCTACAGAACTGTTTGGAGGAAAGAGTCACCCTGTTGCTCCCAGGTTGGGGGGAGGAAGGTCAGATTTGGCAAAGACACTCAACACAGCTGAGATCTCTCTTCCTGAGTTCATGCACTTGGTGACCAGCACTGCAATGGATGAGGAAGAGGAAGTTCAGCCCTGAATGGGGGTTCACTGCCCAACCAGCTGATGGCAGGTATACAGAAGCTATGAGTGGTTCCATTCCTGACAAGATTCATGGTGAAATGCTAACTTCAATGCTTTCAAAATGTTGAAAGAAGTGATTCTCATAGGATATTTTCTAGCCCAGTGAGAGAAGGAAGAGCAGGAGAAACAAGAAATGTGAGTGAGCGCCTTCCTCTGACAGGAAACCAGGAATCCATTCCAGTCACTGTGCTAACTGATGGGCACCTTGACTGAACAGTCCAGGCCACTCCCTTTGAGGCCAAGTCCTGACAGTTTTGACACTGGGTCCACGCTCTTCCTGGCCTGGCACAGGACATTCACTAAAGCTGGCACAAGGTTTCTGTGTAGCTTCTAGCTTCGCTTTTTTGAAATCTTTTCCTCTACCTCCCTCTAGTGACCCAAAAGCAAACAAACAGAAGTAGTGCAAGGAACCCGTTTTGTTAGAATACGCAGGGAGCCCCAGGCAGCACCCTTGGGCTAAGGAGCAAGGGCAACCCTTTCCTGCCATACCATTTTCTCGTCAGCCATTATCTCTGTGGGATTGTCTCAGAATACCAATAATGAGATGTTTTAAAGTTGCACAAAATAGAGAAGAAACAGACCCAGGTCAAGATGTGTTCGTAGCACAGACATGATCTCAAAAGTCAGACCTGGCAAGTCTTTTGTGACACACAGTTTCCTTTGACATAACCAGGTGTTTTTTCCTCTAGAAATGTGGGTCACAGGAGTTTCAACTGCCCAGATAGACCTGTCAAGGCTACACAACCACAGCTCCACATTCTGCCAAACCCCAACAGCCCATAGACTCTGCAGGTGCAAATCTGCCTGCACAGAGGCAGTTTGACAGCATGGCAGTTAAATTGGGTGCATTCTTAACAAGCACCAAGGCTGCACGCTGGATAGGGGCAGATGTGTGTCTCACAAGGGAGGGTGAACACTAACTCCCACTGGATCAGAGTGCAGAGGGCTCTGGACATGAGCCTTGGTGGTGTGGATCCTCCCACAGAGAACCAGGAGACTGAGGAAGCATGGCGGAGGATGGTGGTCGGGCCAGAGGCAGCTGCAGACAGAGGTGGAAAGAGTGCATGGCTCAGACATGAAGGTGGCAGACAGAGCCATGCAGCACAGCAGTGCTGTCCATGAGCACAGGCTGGTGGGTCACATAGTGGGTGTGTGAGGGTGCGACCGCCCTGACACCATCTGCAGATATTCTGTGCTATATGTCCCATGATGGTGTCACCCATACAAATGTTTGTTAGTGCAATCCTTCATTTGTTTATTCACCAACTGTCAACCAGGTGCTTTTATATGCTCTGTCTTAAGACTTCAGTGACACGTACGCACCTTCACCATAAAACGTACAATCAAGTCTGTGGAGGAGGCACAGTTAGGTCCGTAACAGAACCATGAGTTGATAAGGCCAATGATAAGCAGCAAACAGCAGTTTTATCAACTCAGAGACACAATCAGATGGGGCAGGAGTGGAGGTCATGCCAAACACCTAGCACAGTGTGTCTAGAAAGGCCAAAGACACATGAGACTGATTTCCAAGCCAACCTCCAGTAAGTACAACAGTGAAACTTGAATAAGTCCAGGTCTCACCAGATGTTAAATGTGGCGTCTCTATTAACATCCTCCACAAGGCCAGCACTGCCCATGCTGGCTCTCGGTCAGGGCCTCTCCCCAGTGTGCGGGCTGAGGCCTGAACAGGCCAGACAGGGTCCTTCCTTGACAAGCTCCCCCTTGGTGCCAGGAAGCCCAGAGAGCACAGTCACCAGCGAGCAGGCTCCCAGGAGCTGTGGGAAGGAAAGAAGAAGGTGATGTGTGACATTCCAGAGGACAAGCTGAGAGCATTGTGGGGTCTCCTCTGAGGCCCTAGAGCACCAGCCAGTGCTAAATGAGAAGGGGAAGCCTCCTGAAGGGTCAGGAGCACCAGAATGGGCAGAGCAGAAAACCGGGACAAATTGGGAGAGTCAGTAGGAGCCACAGAGGGCAAAGGAACAGGGGCTCATATTAAGAGCAGCGAAAGCAAGTGGAGGAACTCTGCAGTTCTCCTGAGACACGCGATCTAGATGAAGCAGGAAAAGCCTCTTTCCTTATGCCCAAAAGCACCGTCTTCGGGTATACATCCATAAGGCAAACTAGTTAACACAGTTAACTAGTAAACTAGTTAAATTAACACAAATGTGTTAATGTGACCCCAATATTTAATATCATCTTGACATGATTAAGAAAGATTCTCTGGAACTTTGATTTAGTCAGCAACAAACATTAAAACATCCTCTGAAATACTGACTGGTTTTTATTTTATGTGAGTTAACCAGCAGAGGGCACTCTGGTTCCATTTTTTTTCCTCCCCAAAATAATTTAAAAGTGGCCTCCCAAAGACAAAAACTACACCTGTATCTTTCACCATGCACTAAACTAAAAGACATTGGCTTGGGAAAAGACTTTATGGACAAAATCTCTATAGCATGAGGATTAACAAAAGGAATCAACAAATGGAATCTCATCTTATTAAAAAGCTTCTGCACAGCAAAAGAACACAGGCAGAGCTAAAAAGACAATCAACAACATGGGAAAAAAATCTTTGCTAGCTGTTTCTCAGGCAAAGGGCCACTATCTAGAATATATAAAGAGCTTAAAAAATCAGCCCTGCCCCAAAGAAAGAATATGATTTTAAAAAGAAAAAGAAAACATATGTACACAGGGGCTGGGAGGTTGTAGGGTGGGTAAGGAATATAGGTAAAAATGAGAATTTACTCATGCCATATAGTGGTACAAATTCTCAATGTTGAGTGTGATCCTAGTATGTATATAAAATGTACCAATAAAGAATTCAATTTTTTTTAAAAAAACTAGACCTATCTCTTTCACCGTGCACTAAACTAAAATCAAAATGGATCAGAGACTTAAATATTAAAACACAAACACTGAACATGCTGCAAAACACGTTAGGTAGAACTCTTGGACACAATGGCATAGGAAAAGACTTTATGAACAAAACTTCTATAGCACAAGAAATAGCAAAAAGAATCAACAAATGGAATCTCATCTTATTAAAAAGCTTCTGCACAGCAAAAGAAACTACTGGCAGAGCTAAAAGACAACCAAAACTATGAGAAAAAAATTTTACCAGCTTTTCCTCGAAGAGCTACTCTCTAGAATATATGAAAAACTTAAAAAATTAGTCCCCTCAAATTTAAAGACCCAATTCAAAAATGAGCATCTGAAATGAACAGATACATTTCAGAGGAAGAAGTAAAAGCAGCCAAGAGGCATATGAAGAAATGCTCAACACAGTGGTCATTCAAGGGACACAGAAGGAAACAACACTGACATTCCATCTCACTCCACAAAGAATGGCTGCTATTGTGAAAATAACCATCAACAAATGCTGCCGAGGCTGTGGGTTTGAGTCCTTTATATTCAAATAGATGTACCTTGAGAATATACACATAAGTGAAATAAATAGGTCACAGATGTGTGAATATGGTATCTTTTCTCTGGTATGAGAAACTGAAAATGCAAATGAGTTCTAGAATGTATAATAGATATTGTGAAATAGAAAATATTAAAAGGGGTAGGGGTAAGTAATGGAGAGAAAAAATTCGATGACAGAAAAGGAAACCATTCATGTATATAGGGGGGTTTATGGGGGGTTGTAAGTGGGCAAGAGAATGGGAAAAACAAGAATTAAGTTGTCTCATATACTGATACAAATTCTCAGTGTTGAGTGTGATCATAATATATATATATATATATAATATACTAAGATAATCAATTTTTTAAAAAGTGGCCAGAAAAATCCAAATCCACTTGATCATATCCAGTGGTCATTTGCCACCCACACAGGCAGTGGGGCCCTCAGGGTGGCAGCAGGGACATGTGTCCCTCAGGTGAGTAATATAATATAGCATGCTGAAGCCTTCAGGGAAAGGGCCTGACAGCCCTTTATTTATTTATTCATTCATTCATTCACTGTGGCATTTGGGGGAGAAATTCTCTAACCTAACTTGCCCAGGCTGGACTTGAACTTGTGATTCTCCTGCCTCACTCTCTTAGAATGCTAAAACTACAGAATCCTACACTATTATTTGGTTTAATTTTTAACCAAAAAACCAGCCAAATGAATGTTATTTGCTTCCTGCCTACTTTTAACTGGTAAACTTGAATTTTTAAGATCCACTGTTTTCATACTGTCTTCTTTGGGAGGAAACTATTGTAAATTAATGAACAGCCATATTTCCTGAACTCTACCTCACATCTCAGGGGTGATGGAGGGCTGTGCTAATTTCTGGGAAAGCTCTGTGATCTCTAAATTCTGGTTAATTTTTATGTTTTGCACAATACTGTGTTGGTAGGTACATGGTAGTATGTGTTTCCAGCACATACAGAACCACCCAGCAGAAAGAGCAAGGGCTGTGATATGAATTATAGATTTGACAATAACACATCAACATAGGTTTAGTAATTCTTACAAACTGATCCCTGAAGAGAAAAAGGAAGAGGACTCTTTTACTTCATATGAGATTCGGGAGGCATTAAAATGTGAGAAACAGTGCAAAATTCTGTAGAAAAGCATCGCCCAGATAAAATTGTAGTTGGACAAGCAACGAATCTGTTTAACAGAAATGCAATGTCACATTTCTATGAAATGGTCAAAAGGAGGCAAAAACAAAGGTCATTGGATAGTTCCTTGCTTAAGCTGCACAAAAAGAAAAAGATACCACTGAGCCAATAGATAGTAGTGATTGCATTCGTGAGTGAAATCCACCTTAGTGAAATCCACCCTCCTCCCTCTTGTCTCCCTCACATCAGGCACAAAGGTTTTTTCAAAGGTAGGTCCTCATTAATTTGTTTACTTTTCTTTATATTTTGTATTTTCTTTATTATTTTGCATTATAGTATAGTATTGCAATAATTTTATGTGCACATTTTTTGGTTGTGGAACAAATCATTTGAATTTTTATTTTTTCTTATGGGGAAATTGAATTATATATATAAGGATTTTGGATTGAAAGCATGCTTCTGGAGCAAATTATGCTCACAAACCAAGGTTTCACTGAAATATCTGCAATGACCAACCCTCTTTCACAATGGCTGGAACTTTATGTTCTAAACCAAAGAGCCCTGACAGTGTCTTATGGTGTCATTATTTATAAGCTGCTCTTATGCACGGTGCACTCATTGATCATATCCTTGTAAATAACTTTTTGTTATCTTCAGGCCAGGATTGTCCTCTGACACTCTGATAATGCTGGCTTATATAATTTGTAGAACTGTTCAGTTTCATCCCCACAGCAGAGGGGAAAAAATGGTTGTAATCTTCAGCCAGCATTGACGGGGCAATATCATTCTAAATGTGTGGGGATATTTCTGGCACATGTGCTACCTGCCAGACTCACAGTCTCTGTGAAACTGTGCAGGGTGGACGTGGAAAAGAACCAAAGCTCTGAAACTGTCTTAAACTTCACATCACAGAAGTAGCTGAACTCAAATGAACTGGGATCATTTTCATACTTTCTACCCTCTGGAGCTCAATGCTTCTCCCTGTCAAAGCCCAATGGTCTTCCTAGACTTGTTTTTCACATGAGAATCATTCTCCTGTGTGTGCAGTGACTTCCTCAGGGGACCCAGAACACCACCAGGACATGATGTTCCTGGACCACACAGAAAGAAAGGAATCTCATCCAATGAAATAGTTAAAGGGGGGAAAGACTGCAGTCTGACACTCAGGGATCACCCTTGGGTTTGCCCCTCTCTGTTGAAAGACATGAAGAGCCTCCCTGGTCCCTAGCCTGTGGGACACACAAACTGGGATTATCTTGGAATTCTCAAGAAGCAAGTGATGAGATAAAGGAGGAGGCTTTCTAAGATTTCCATGATAGCTGGATGAGCTGGCTTTGCAAGCTCATTTGGCTGGAGACCTGTGAATGTCAGGAGCCAGGAACCCCAGTCACCCCTGCTTGGGTCATCCTTTCCAGCTGTCTTTTCCCTCTGCCAAGTTAATATTCTGATTTCTTCATTTTTCATTTAATCCTACTCATCCCAAGACTGGTAGGAGGAGGCTGAATAGGTTTGGAGGCCAGTCTGGGCTCTCTGGGATGACTCAGGGAGCCCCAGGAGGAAGAGATGCAGAGAAAGGTGAGCAGCCACAGGACCCTGACGCCTGGGTCTCACTCCTGGTCCCTTTCAATGGGGACTGCCACACACACTTCCATGCCATTTTGTTGTGTCTGGAAACTTAAAACAGAAGCAACATATTGATTTCCTCTGATGCTATTTCCAGGCTTCATTAAAATCATGCCTTTTTCTCAGAAAGATGATATCTGCCTTCTGCTCAGGTTAATTTCAAAGAACAAAATCCAATAAATGTTATTTCTCGCACCTTTTTATTTCTTCAATCCTCAAGCTGTTTACTCACTGTGTTTAGAGGTTGTGTAGTTTTTGACTTCCAACAATGAGTTTTTCTTTCTTAAAGAAGAATGTATGAGATTTTAAGAAAAGAGCTTTACAGAGGTGTGCAGAGTGGTTGGAACTGGGGAGGGTTACTGTGGTCTGAGGGGACAGAAGCAGCTCTTGCTGAATGCTCCTGGCCATGTGATTCACTGGGCATAGCCATACTGCTTTACACTACCATACACTGGTACCTGGGTCTTTTTCCATAAAAGGACTACTCCATAGCCCTGTTCCTGGTCCCTGCAGCCTCCAGACTCCTGAACAGCCCAAGTTCCACAACAGCAACTGGCCAGCTTTAACCTGAAGGGGCCAGGTGACAATGCCTGAGACATTATGAGTCCTATGCTTTCTGCTGAAACATTTCCCCTCACCACTGTAAAATCAAAACAACTACAGATACCACAGGATGGTGAGCAGCACTTCCCCATCAAGCTGTGTTTACACTATCAGGACTGGGTGCAGTCTACAGGCTGTTTATTTTACAGTCATGAAAAATCAAAGAAAGACCTTAGATAAATTAAAATATAAAACACTCAAAACAGCATCTGGGAAATACTGTTTTCTATAAATTAGTTAATAAAAACATTAATGTGTCCCAGTCCTGAAATGCATCACACCCCCTGTGCCTCACACATCAGTCTCCTTCTAGGCCCTGTTTGTCCATCTCTGGCAGCTTTTGTGACTCTCAGAACTTGGTGTTGTACTGACTTCCTCTTTCAGAACCCATTCCTGGCTCTAAGTCTCTAGTGTAAATTGAACCACCTGTTGTCTACATTCAAAGTCCCCTGTACCACCTCAGACACAGTCCTGCCTGCCCTGGGCCTGCTGCTCAGATTAGTCTCCATCAGCTCCACAGACACAAACAAAGGCAGAACTTCATCCTTCCACTCACATCCCCAAACCCCAATTTTTGTAGCAGAGGATGCTACAAAATTTTTTTTAGTTTATTTTTTATCTTTATTGGTACATTAAATACACAAAAGAATGAATGAATGAATGAATGAATGAATGAATGAATGAATGAATGAAAATTCTCAAATGAATAAACTAAAATTTTTTTCTATATAAGCCTAAATTTTTGTCCATATAAGACTAAATTTCTACGGGTCCCATTTGACCCTGCTATACCCCTGCTAGGAATATACCCAAGAGAATTTTAAAACTCACATTGGAAAGACAGATGTACACCCTTGTTCATAGCAGCTCAGTTTGTGATAGCTCAATCTTGGAAACAACCCAAATGTCCATCAACTGGAGAGTGGATAAAGAAGATGTGTTTTTTTTTTTTTTACAAAAATGGAGTATTACTCTGCCATAAAGAATGACAAGATCGATCCATTTAGGTGCAAATGGAGACATCTGGAGGATATACTAATAAGTGAAATCAATAGATCACAGATAGACAATTTCCGGATCTTCTCTTTGGCATGAACACCTGTAGATGCAAATGAGTTCTAGAAAGTAGGACAGCTTTTATAGA
>PVIC010034387.1:9344-19719 GCA_004025085.1 Thryonomys swinderianus
AAAAAAAAAAAAAAAAAAAAAAAAAAAAAATTTGTGAGCCACCACGCCCAGCATTGCATGCAGTTACCAGGATCAAACTCAGGACCTTGCACTTGCGAGGCAGGCGCCGGAACCAGTGAGCTAAATCTCCGGCCCAGCCTAAATCACTTCTTCATACATACATATATTATCGTATCTTGTAGGGAAACAAGAAAACTGCGTGATGCTGAACAAGAGAAAGATAGAACGCTGCTCAAGGCCATCATAAAAGTGTGGAAGGAGATGAAATCCCTTCGAGAGTTCCAGAGGTTTACGAATACATCCCTGAAACTTGTTCTGAGAAAGTAGGTTTTTTAAAAAGTCATTTTATCGGGCTCTATCACACTTAAAGAGAAATGTTTCAGCCACATATGCAGTTTAAACAGTAATAACACAAGCTAATCAATAGAGCCCCTCCAGTCCCTCTCTCTAGCAGCCCCTTCTGTCCTAGAAGTAACAACTATCATGCCCCAGGATAAGAATCAAAAATTACTCAACAGTTCTCCGTGATCTGAGATGGAGCAGAATTTGGGGGCAAATTGCGGTGCACATAAATTTCAGGCTCCGTGGTGCATCACCTAACGTGCCGTCTCTTACAAGAGACTTGTGCCTTAGGGAACTGAGCGCTGCAAAACCACTAAGTCACAATGGTCTTAAGCAAATATCTTTCGTTTCTAGGCATTTGACTAAGTTTACCTAAAATGCACAGAGGAACTTAGAAACCATAATAAAGAGAAACAGCATAGTTAATTAGTTGCACCCTAACTGCAAAGGGCTGGGTGGGATTTGAGGACCACATATGAACCACATCCCAGCTGGAAGTTCCACTGTTTCTTAACATGCAAAGAGCTCCGAACAGAGCAGCAGCAAGGAATCCTCCGTTATTATAATCTGGAGTTGATAAGGCCACCGCACCTCTGTTTGGTAGGGCGCCTCACAGAACTGCAGGTGGGGAATGCTGCTTTGCTGGCCTGATGCCCTGGCGGAAGGAACACCAGCCGAGTCATCAGAGACAGTCTCGTATCAGCAGTCTGATGACCAGGAGCGGCTTCTGGGACAGGGTAGCCAGCAAATGAAATGGCTTCTTGGAGAGCCAAAGACCTGATGCAACCACTGCAGCGGAACTTCTGTCGCTGTAGCCTTCTGGGTGCTGTGTGGGCCCCTGGCATGGCTCGCTCCACCCTAAGCAGCAGGCCATCCCCTGAACTCTCCAGAGTGTTTTATTTTGAGACAGCGACTTGCTAAGTCACTGAGTCACCCAGGCTGTACTTGAACTTGCATGGTCTTTGCCTCAGCCTCCCAGAGTGATAGGATTATAACATGCAGCAGCATACTCAGCTGTACAGCACATTTAGAAGATTAAAAACCCAGGATATGTATTTGTTATAATTAAAGCCTCTGGAGTTATTTGTCACCCTCTCACTCTCTTACTTAATTCCAAAAAATAACCAAGGACACTGTGAATTAACTTAAAGGGAAAAAGTTGACCAGAAAGCAGATGAAGAAGCATATGAAGCAGAAATTCAAGCTGAAATAAGTGAGTTGATGGAAGAGCACACGGAAGAGTATGGGCAGAAGATGGAAGCATTCAGAGCTTCGTACCTGCAGTGGAAAGCTTGGAAAAAAGCCCAAGTTCGTAAACCTCCCAGGCCTAGACCAGGGCTAGCGGGGAGAGGGTGTGTGATCACAGCCCCCGGAAAGAGGAGGGGGCTGGGCTGCAGCGGGCTCTCCCGCTGGCTCCTCCCGTCTCTCTCCCTACCCCTCACTAGGGCACTAAACATGAGCAGACTGCTCTAAAAGCCCCTCAGCTACATGCTCTGTATTTTGCATGAGTGTACAGTAATCATCTCTGTATTTCCGTTGGAAAAATTATACAACTTTTCGCACACAACTGCAAGACCGAGCCCCAGGTGACCTGCTGTGTTCACTGTGGTCTCAAGCCTTTAATTTCAGGCTGTGTCATTGGCCCTGAGAATGAATATTGGCGACCACATGGTCTGAGCATGGGAATCATTAACCCTCTTAAAATAGATCATGGGTTGAACCGTAGAAACGGCTGACTTGGTGATTTCAGAGTTTCCTTACCTTTCTGAGCTTAGTGGGGTGCAGAACTTCATTTCTGCAGCCCCAGGAGGGGCTTCCATGCTGACACCCAGGGGGTGGGAGAATTGAGACCAACCGAGCTCGCCGTGAGAGGGGACCTGCGCCAGCGAGCTGCTGGAGGGGGGCTGGGCTCGCACGAGCTTTCCCGCTCTCAGGTGAAATTCCTAGTTTGACGTCAGGTTGTCTCTTCCCCACCAGAAGGCCAAGAGGAAGAAAAAGAAACGCGTAGAAGAGGATCCCCAGGATGAGGTGGAGGAGGAGCCCTGCCCAGGGGAGGAGCCCGTGAAGCCGGTCCCCCCAGAACCCCCAGACCAGGCGGCCCTAGAGCAGCAGGTGAGGGAGCGAGCAGCGCACAGCAGGCGGCGGCCGAGCGAGCCCGTGCTGCTTCCGGAACTAAGCCTGGCGGGGAGTGTGACACCTAATGACCAGTGTCCCAGGTGAGCAGACGTGCTGGCCACATGGAGCTGACCCTCAGCTCACACTCATCTGCACACCCATGCACACACTTGCACAGGACATGAAGTGTGCATCGCCTGAGTCACGTGGTCTGAGTGGGCACCGTGGACCGTCTGTGCACATGGGCTGAGCCAGCATATGGATAGAATGTGCTCACGTTTGGTAATTTCTAAAGACCCACCTTCTGGTCTATCCCCCCCCTCTGGCCACACGGAGCTGCCCAGAGAAGAAGCACCCAAGTCCCAGGCCTCTGCCTGCTCTTGCCAGTCTGTGGCTGTGAGTTGGGTTCTTCTTCTATAACCTCAGTGTGCTGTGGCTGATCTTCCTAGCACCATATGGAACAGGACTGGTGATAGTGGACATCCTTGTCTTGTTCCTGATCTTAATGTGAAAGGTTTCAGTTTCTGACCATTTAATATACGCTGGTTGTTGGTTTCTCATAAATAGCTTTTATCGGTTTGAGATGAAGTCCACCTATTCCAGTTTTCTGTAGAGTTCTGACCATGAATGCATGTTGGATGCTTTTTCTGCATCTATTGAGATGATCCTATGGTTTTTGTCCTTCAGTCTATTAATATAGTGTATTACATTTTCTGATTTATGTATGTTGAACCATCCTTGCATTCCTGGAATGAATCCAACTTGGTCAGAGTGTGTGGTCTTCTTGATGATCCTCTGTATTCTGTTTGCCGGTATCTTATTGAAGATTCTTGCATCGATATTCATTAGGGATATTGGCCTGTACTGATTTGGGAGTACTGCTTCCCTTTGAATTTCATTAGTGCTTGAGAAATGGTGGCATTAACTCTTCTCAGAGTTTTGTAGAATTCAGCAGTAAATTCAGCAGAATCCATCAGGACTAGGACTTTGCTTTTTCCATAGGTTTTTAATTAAATTTTTGATATCACAGATTGATATTGGGGTGTTTAGCATTTTTATGACTTCTTTGTTTAACTTTGGAAGTCCATATGTGTCTTGGAATCTATCCATTTCTTCTGGGTTTCCCATCTTATTGAAGTATAGATTCTCAAGGTAGATATTTATTATCCTGTGGACTTTTGCTGGATCTGTGCTGACTTCCCTCTTTTTATTCCTGATTGCATAGATTTGAGCCTTTTCCTTCCTTTGTTTGATCAGATTGACTAAGGGTCTATCAATTTTGTTTACCCTTTTGAAGAACCAACTCTTCGATTCATTGATTCTTTGTGTTGTTCTTTTTTTATACAAATTGAATTCTTTTTTGGTACAATTTATATACATCTCAAAATCATGTATAACATTGGGGAATTTGTACCAGTATATGACACAAGTTAATTCTCATTTTTACCTTTGTATTGTTCTTTTAATCTCTATTGCATTAATTTCTGCTCTACTCCTTATAATTTCCTCCCTTGTATGAGCTTTGGGTTTGTCTTACTCTTTTTCTAGTAGCTTGAGGTTCAGCATTAGGTTGTTTGTGCTTACTCTGTTTCCCTAATATGGGCATTCACTGCTATAAATTTCTCTCACAGAACTGCTTTCACTGTGTCCCATAGGTTCCTATATGTTGTATTGGGACTATAATTTAATTGTAGAAACGGTTTAATTTCTTCTGTGACCCATTGGTTACTCAAAGGATTGTTGTTCAATTTCCATGGGTTTGTGAGGATCTTGGAATTTCTTTTGGTATTGATCTCCAATTTCTGTGGCCTGACAATATACAGGGCAGATAATGGCATATTTTTAAAGGGAAAGCTTGGGCTTAACTTGGTGAACTTTTATGTGACTACCATTTTACCTGGAAATGTACAGCTCAGTCCTAATTCCTTTCTGAGCTTCCACTGGAATTTTAGAGCACTGACCAGACACACACACACCCCCAAAATCAAGGACATCATCTCTCCTTCATCAGACCATCAGGTAAGCAAGACTATGAAGAAATGTTGGGAGGAGCTAGGTCTATCTGTCGCATGAGGTTACTGGGAACAGCAGATATAGAGAAAAGGTCTTGAATTCTTGGTGGCCACAGAATAGCACCAAAGAAGGGACCAAGGACTAGACATAGACCCTAAGGACATACCTCTGTGACACACCCTGGATGGGAATCCAAACTGTGTCTTGATACTTCCTGTAATATGGTGTTAAATGTCATTTATGGGGGAAATGCTGATGTTTGAGCAATTTTGTATCTGGAAATATCTAAATTCTAGAGATGTGAAAAGTTAAAGCTGCCAGCTGAATTGGTGAGTGGAGAATTTCTGTTTGGAGTGATGAAAAAGTTCTAGAAATAGATAAGATACAGATCTATCTAGAGATAGATAGTTCTAGAGATAGATAGCATTGTGAATGTTCTTAGTACCACTGAAATGAACACTGAAAATGGTCAACATGGTAACTGTTAGATTTTAAATATTTTATTGTAGTGAAAAATTAATTCATAACCCATAACCCAGAAAGCCTGAGCTAGTTTTAGATTTTAGTGAGTTGCAAAGTGTAAACTGCTATTGACGTAACAGGAACTGGCAGCTTTTTGATGCGCATCTCTGCAAATATAGACAATGAAATTAAAGACCACTCTGCGAGATGCCAAATTTCTTTTTAAGTTTCTGGCTGTAGGATGGCTATGTTTCAAGTTTTGCAAGGGATCAGGATACATCTTATTGTGATTAGACTGGTCTTTACAAATAAGAAACATGTCTTAATACTCTGAAAATGTGGAGGAGAAAGTTTGGGTATTAGAGAAATAGGCCTGATCTATAATATGATGTAATATCCAGTCATATGTGTTTTAGAGTAAAACGTATTAGCCAAATATTAACTATTACTGTCCATTATGGTCTGAATCCAATTCTACTTAACAAATAATGTATTTACTTAATTTTGTTTTGGATGCAAACGTAAAGTTTATTTGAACAATTTAAGAGGACTGAAGTACAATGATTCTTGTGATATGGGGGGTCAAATTCTAGCTCCCCTTCTGAAACGCAAGTTCATATTCTCTATAATCAAAGAATGAATTTTACGAACAAATGGCAGAGTTTACACTAGGAAAATTTTATTGAAAGAAAAGTTTCTGCCTCTTTTAGAAAAGTTTCTGCCCAAAAATGTGGGTAACCCACCCACCTCACTTTTTAGAGGGCTTTTATGGAGCAAAACCATAAGGTGAGGTGGTCTGGAAGTGGGGGCTTCCAATAAGATTTAAAAGAAATAGAAAAACCATAGTTAACCAATGGGATTACAGCAAGGAGCTTAAACAATGCTAATCAAAGGGGGTCCAATGAGAATTCAAGTCACGCAGCAAGTGTATAGGGTCTTTAGTCAGGAGACTCTTCCAGATGGGTCAAGGTCTTGATGTCCACCCCAAAGATATCAACCCCTGCTATTTGTCTTACATGGGTGGGGCCATTTTCTCCTTTGATAATGTTGACCATCAGTGAAGGTCTCCTTGACTGTGTCCTCCTCCATGTGGGCTTTTCAAGGGTGGACCCTAAACTATCTATATACCACATGTCTGACGAGCTTTCCTACCTATAATACTTGGGCCATAGTTCATAAATCCCTTCTTTCTTTGCAATGCCTGTTAGTGGCTTCTCTATAAGTTGCATACCATAATATTTTATTGTAGTAAGTGTTGCGAGATTTGTGGCTTTGGTTAAATGGGAGCTGATTGACAGGGACCCTTACTAAATTAGTACTAATCCCAGGTGCAAATGGTCTCACCTTGCAGGGTGGAGGTCTTGCGAAGGGAAGATGTAAAGCGGCGCTCGGTGTATTTAAAAGTGCTCTTCAACAGCAAGGAGGTGTCCAGGACGGTCAGTCGGCAGCTAGGAGCAGACTTCCGTGTTCACTTTGGACAGATATTCAATCTGCACGTGTTCAACTGGCCAGAGAGTTTAACGCTTCAGGTACACATTTAATCATCATCCTTCTCCCAAGAATTCGTTGGTCTTTGAAGATACACCCCGGCTATCAGGACACTGTGCCACAGTGCTCAGGCGGGTGCCTTGAGACAGGGTTCAGGGCTACAAGAAAGCTGTGGGCAGAGAGATCTCTAGGTCATTCTTTGAGAAAGTGCTCAGTACTGTGTACCAGGACTCTAGCATGCTATGACAGAGGAACCAGTTACAACACCATCACACGCACTTACATAGGTGTGGAAGACAGGTGCTGGGGTCCCCTAGATTCGGAATTCTTCCACACTAGCCTCACTCCCCCCCACTAGCAATATGTTTTTGTCTGGTTTGGTCTCCTCGTGCTGACATAATGAAACTCCACAACTTGTGCCTAAGAGCACAAACATACACGTTCACAGCTCTGAAGACCCTGAGTTTCAAGTCACGGTGTCTGAAGGGCTGTGTTTCCCCCAAAAGCCTTGTCAGTTCCTGCAGCTTTTGGGGTCCCATGGTCTATGGCAGGGCTGTGCCAAGCTGCCTCTCTCTTTCCAGGGCCTCCTCTGTGTGCTTTTTTACCTACAAACATTCTCACTGTGTGTAGGGGCCACCTTCATCTCATCCAGATCCTAAATGAATTACACCTAAGGAAAGGAACCCGATTTCTAAATTAGAGGATATGAGTGGAGATCAATTTTGGGAAGATGCTACTCAAGCCGCCACGGTGACTTAAGGCTTGTCTCTTCCTTTGCTTATTCTTATGACACTAGCAGATTTCTCTCTTGTGAAGAATTCTCTTGGGCTCAGTAAGGAAGGCTTTAAGTCAGAGGCCCACAGCTCTGTGCTTCCCTTCCATCACCCAGGCAGACATCACCAATCTTCCCATCACATGTGCAGAAATTCTTTGTTCACATCCACCCCACCCAGGCAGTTACTGCCAGAAATGACCAAATAGCCCTGCCTCCCCCTCGACTCCCCCAGCCTGGAGAGAACTTTAGAATCCTCCCAGCACCGTTCTCCAGGTGGCCCCTACTTACTGATTGTAACCGACCTTACATGAATGGATTATAGTTGACCTGATTACTTCAGGGTGCATTAACACTGCCTCCCGTGCTGAATGGTGGTCAGCTGTTGCCCTTAGAATACCGCCTTGGCCACGTAGCTCCCTGCCAACACTCTGGAGCCTTCCATAACGTGCAGTTAAAGGGCATCTCTGTCCAAGGTTGTCACCTCCAAGACCCTATTCCCAAACTGTGTGACAGGTTTTTCAAACGGGTAGAGCCACGCCTCTTCATTGAATGTCAACTGAAGGGCTAAACCCTTCTAAAACTGGAGAAAAGATGGAGATTCTTTTGGAAACGGGAAAGGAGCACAGTAGAAAGACTTGGAAGGCAGGGAGGGGCAGGAAGTGGGAGGGCACCGTACAGGGCAGCACTGGACGCCTACGTCAGTCCTCGGCTCAGGGTTTTGCAGAGCCCAGACGATTTGGTTTCACCCCTACCTCTGTGGTGTGGAGCCGGGCGGGGCGGTGGAAAGAGCAACAATGTTTGGACAAGGGCCTTTGCTCAAGCTTCCTAGCTCACCCTCATCATTGTTGCTGGCTCTTTGTGGACCCAAGTCCAAAACAGATGGGTTTTTTTTTCATACATCTTACTTGTCTGTGTTTTTAACTGGGAGGCAGTGAATCAAATGGTTCAAAATGGAAGCCAACTTGTCACTGTACAGGGCCCAAGGAGGTCCCCAAAGTGGAGGTGGAGAACCTGGCCTCTCCCCCACCCACCAGGCAGGTCGGCTGACTTCCACCACAGAAAGAGAATGAGCAAGAGTCAGTGAAGAAGGGAACGCGTGCAGATGATGTTTATCACGCAGGGCCGTCTCCTCTCATGTCAAATCAAAGAAAACCCCAGATGCTGTTATTCCCCCACCTTAGAGATGGGAAAACTGAGTATCAGAAACATGGAGTCACTCAGCACAAAGCAGCTACACAGAAAGGGAGCATTCGCACCCAGGTTTCCTAGACACTAAATTTTATGCTTTTTTTTTTTAAATCATATTCACTGAATCTGATGGTAAAGAAGAGCAAAGTCCAAAACTATCCTACCTTTCACAGTCTGAGAACTGATTACTATAGGAGAAACCTCAGAAATCCATCTTCATGCGCTGAGCTGGGTCGGCCTCTCCTGTATCTAGTACACGGCAGCAGCGAGACGCCAAGCACCGCGGGAACCCTTTGCACACAGCCTCCCCCAGTCATCACAGCGTCCCAGGGGCAGGTGCATCGCTCCTCCCATGATACACACGGCCAGTCACGAGTCTGCCCGGAGGCGGCACAGGAGAAAGGGACCGAGCCGGGCGCTGAGTCAGAGAGGTTCCCTGGACCACTTGTCTCCACTGCAACCACTGAGGTTAAAGCAAACAACCTTCCAAAACTGGGGAAGTCAAAATAATCTCATCCGTGCCCTCACCGTGGGTTTACAAAGGCAGAATATTTGAAGAACTGAATATAAATCAAATTCTTTATACTCTCTTGTTATTTCATTAACATTCTGCCTTCAGACGCATGCTGAGTTTGCACACAGGGTTGGTTTTGCCTCCTGGAGGACCTATGAAAATCTCTGGGGACGAGTCTTGTTAGCGTGACTCGATTATCACACCTTCCATTCCCCTGGGACTCATAACTGCCCCCACCCTGGGGACCCAGCACCGAGGGACCCTGCTCCCTGACACTAATGGGAAGGGGCCCAGACACCAGCTCTTACTCGTGTCCACCAGAAGTGCCCTTGACATGCTGTGTGTCACTGTGTTCTACTGGTCACCAGGAAGTGTGGTGACCCACAGAGGCCACACCGGGAGGAGAAAACCCAAACCTGAAACTCAGAAGCAACTCTTGAGTCCTTCTGCAATAAAGTACTCGATGAACATGCTAAGTCTGCCAGGGGTGCATTTCCAAAGCTGCTGGAGTCACATAATACAGAAACTTTGTCCTCCACAGCTGAGTAAACCAGTACTTGATTATCTTATGCAAATTTTTCAAAAATATTGAGCGTTCTTATTTGTAAATAGGCTTCACACCCTGAGTTAGCTGCCTTAGATGCTAAGATGAATTTGAAATTCTATAACCAAAGCATGATGAAGAGATTCTAGGTTAGAGAATCACTCTAAAAATTCTAAATTTTTAATCACTCTAAAATTCCAAATGCAGGGCCGGAGATTTAGCTCAGTGGTTCCGGCGCCTGCCTCGAAAGTGCAGGGTCCTGAGCTCAATCCCAGTAACCACATACAATGCTGGGCGTGGAGACTCACGCCCACCAGCAATCAATGCCACATACCACAGTGCCGGGCGTGGTGGCTCACGCCTGTAATCCCAACACTCGGGAGGCAGAGACAGGAGGATTGCTGAGTTCGAGGCCTGCCTGGGCTACATAGTGAGTTCAGGGCCAGCCTGAACTACAAAGCGAGACCCTGTCTCAAAAAAAAAAAAAATCCAAATGCAGAGGATTAATAATAATTTTGTAGTTTTGTTTTTGCTTTCACAAAAGGAGAGTATTTTAAACGGCTAACTATAAGTCAAATTACACTTCCAGTCTTGGGCCTTCATTCATGGCTCACCATCATAGAGCCATCTTGGGAGAGGGTCTGAGAAGCAGCCAGGTGCGGCTTCTGAATCTAACAAATGAAATGCGGGGTGAATGTGATAAATCTGAGAAACATAGGAAGTAGATATAAATATAATGCAGGAGGGCTGCGGGGTGTGAGACTTTTCTGACAGGGTTCAAGACTGATACAGATAGTGCGCCCTCTAGTGGCTCGTCCTCAGTGTCTCCCCACCTCAGATAACATTGTTCTGTGAAAGCAACCAAGAGAAAGAGGAAACCGGTTCCCCCAAGTAACCTGTGTGTTGATTTGGAATAGAAACAACTGCAGTAACC
>PVIC010034388.1:0-19613 GCA_004025085.1 Thryonomys swinderianus
AAATTTGGTGTCATGAAATTGAATTAATGTATACATCTGTGTCTAGTCATATCTGTATATATAGATAGCCATAGATGTAAGTATAGTTATATATATGTATGTGCCTAGGCAGATACATACATTCTACAGGTATTTGAACCAAGAACTGAAGAGAAGGATGTAAATCCAGAGATTGAGTAGGCTGAAGATGTTAAACTGTGTTCTGGGCTATTATTATATCATAGGCCTGTGCCGGGCCTGGTGGCTCACGCCTGTCATCCCAGCACTCGGGAGGCAGAGGTAGGAGCATTGCTGAGTTCCAGGCTTCCCTGGGCTACATAGTGAGCTCAGGGCCAGCCTGAACTACAAAGTGAGACCCTGTCTCAAAAATAATAATAATAATAATTTATTATATCACAGGCCTCTGCGGTTCCTACAACAACAAGGCAGAGGATGATTTCATGTCGAGTCAGAACATACTGGAGAAGACGTCTCAGGCATTTGCTAATTCTTGGGAGATGATGCCCTGTCCTAAAGGAACCCCTGCTTCCTGTATCAGCATTGAAAAGGGTAATGCTCACTGGCCCCAAAACCCTGTAGCTGTTTGGTGCTAGGCATTATATGCTCACTCTGATAATAATTGAAAAAACTGGATAATCCTGGCTTTAGCTGGTCTACATTATACTGTCCCACTTACACAAGAGCTTGGACAAGCAGCTGGGCCGGCTGACAGTGTTCCTGGGAAATTCATTGTCCACCAAAGATTTATCTTCATTGTCTTTTTTGTGTGTGCCTGCCCTTTCCTGCCTTACACAGTGTTCCGCCTAATTATACAGTAGGAGGTTAGAGAAGACTTGAGTGATCATATAGTTTATTAATTTTCCCTCCTTTCATTTAATGGTGAAAATGAGCATTGCTTAAAATGGCCAGATTGAACCAAACTGCTGGGGCCACGGACTGAGAGAGCCTCCTCTGGGTCCAGCTGTACCCCAGCTTCTCTCACACTTAGCCGCAGTCCCAGCCCAGATGCAGACCTCACGGACACCTTACACTCGCATGGCTCAGCTTGTGCGTAGCCGACCGAAAGACGTTCACAAGTACTAGTTCAGTAAATTCCCACAGAACTTGAGAAGACGTGGCTGAGGTGGTTTTCCCGCAGATGCAGATGCTGAGACTGGAGACCGGAGCGGGCGTGTGGGCTCAGTAAAGGTGCAGGATGCTGCTGCAGCCTGTGTGTTCTAAACCCCAGACTTCCCTAGTAATGGTGATTTTCCTGAATGCTCTGTATTGGTCCGTCATAAGTAGGAAAGGCTCTGTTAAATACATATATTACATTGATATGTTAATTGTTTCTAAAATAATCCTAAGATTTAAAGTCTGATCTACTTATAGCATTTTTAAATGACTGATGCAATTTCTTTTGAAAATTTACTAACTTTGATTTGAAAAATGAATTGACAAGAGCTTCCATGTAAACATGTAATACATAGTTCAGGGTTTTCTCATGCAATTTTATTTTTGAAAGTCATTATGATGAGAGTAGATGAAGGGACGTCTCATAAGAAACCACATTGCTATGGTGAGCAAGCTTCTGGCTACTTCAGAGATACATATATTTCTGTTTACCAATTTGTTCATATTTTAGAAATAAATGATTTTAATGTCTTTTTGACCCAACTTCTTTTATTGCTAAAAATCACTAAGCCAAACATTTACTACTTAAATGCCATGTTTTGAATTTCATTCTTTGCTAATTTGGTAGTAGGCTAGTTATTTATAAGTCAGCAAATACCAATTACACAATTAAAATATAAAACTAGGGTATTCAAATTACTGGTCCTGTTTATCCTAACATATCACCATTGGAGTAAACTGACGTGATAATCTGGGGTGACAGGAATGTGGAGGAAGGTTATTTTTAACATGTCAAAGTGTAGCCATTAATATATATTTTGAAGTTAAAGGAGACTATAAGGACATAATCTTACTCCCTTATTCCCATTTTAATATAAAAATTACATTGCAGACTGAAGTTAAATGAACAGATACAAAATCCAAAGCTAATAAAAGTTTTGCCTTTTAGAGCAAGACATTTCTAAACATGCTATTGTCCCGTATGGTGACAACAAATGAGAGATTTTATAGGAAGATATTGTACATACACAATTGTTTTAATAAAGGGAAAATTGTTAAAACATATGTGTTTTCTTGCACTTAAAAAATTTTCAGTATTATCGATACCACTTTGGGGCACATTGTTTTCCAGAAAAGTTTGCTGAGAACAACTGTGGCATTCTTCTGGACTCAAGTGGACCATTTGCTTCCTGTCACCAAATTGTGAACCCCAAGTTCTATCACGAGGTATGGAAAGCGCTGTTATTAACAGCGTTTTGAGAATTACCTTGCTAATAACAGCAACACCATCCAGATCCAAAACGTTTTCAAATAACAGAGTAACATCCATTCTTAAATTTAATGCTGGATTCCATTAACTTTTTGAATGTTGGGGGTATCACCTTAACAACCAAAATGAGAAGAAGCTTAGTTTTACTTCTTGTCTTTTCTAAGTTATTTGAGAGGTGGATCAATGGTCCATTTGCTGGTTTGAAGTTTTCCAAAAAAATCTCAAACGTCTAAGTCAGGTTTTCCTCTGAGCAGAGCAGTGTTTATGGGCAGAATTGTTAAACCCACTTTGCCTGTTCCTCTGAATGATTGTATGAAGCAATATAAGATTGTTTTGTTATTTTAAAGGAATGCAAGAAATACACTTGTTCTTGTGAACACACTCAAGATTGCCTGTGCACGGTTTTGGGCAACTACGTGAAAGCGTGTGCTGAGAGGGAGGTGCACCTGGCGGGTTGGAGGACTGGACTCTGTGGTAAGTGGGAGCCGAGTCCAGGCTGCGCTCCTCCCTTCGGAGCCTCACTATAGTTGTGTGTGTGTGTGCACATGTGTTTGTGTGAGCTTTAGGCACACCCATTTACACATTTATACCTCATTCCTTAGAAATTGATTTTCTATTTTTAAAAATACTACTGAACAGTCTTTGAATTTTGACTTCTTGATCAACTTATCTTTGTTTTAGGCATTTACATATAAATATAAGCAGAAGCTATTTAGATATGTATGTGTTTCTGTTCAGTCTTATGCTAAAACTTAAAAGGTCCCACGGGGTTTTGTAATGATAATAATTTATATTAATAATAATTGACAATTTATATTGATAACAATAATAATTTATTTTGAAAAATGTAAATTAGGGGCTCAACTATCTTATTTATAAAATCTGCCTTAAGATATTCTTTTACCTTTGGGGCTGGAGATTTAGCTCAGTTGTTCCGGTGCCTGCCTCGCAAGTGCAAGGTCCTGAGTTCAATCCCTGGTAACCGCATACATTGCTGGGCGTGGTGACTCACACCCACCAGCCTTCAATACCACATACCACAGTGCTGGGCGTGGTGGCTCAAGCCTGTCATCCCAGCACTCGGGAGGCAGAGACAGGAGGATTGCTGAGGTCGAGGCTTGCCTGGGCTACACAGTGAGCTCAGGGCCAGCCTGAACTACAACGTGAGACCCTGTCTCAAAAAAGAGATTTTTTTTTACCCATTAAATATGACTTCACACAAAAATATGTCATCTACCAAAAGGTAAAAACAGAAAACAGGAAACACCACATACACCATACACACCTTTTATAAATCATACTGAACATGTCATAGCTCTTACGCTGTTGGTAAATAAGCTCTGTCCGGTTCTCACAAAATCTCTTCACCTCTCTCATCTCTGATGCTACCAATTTAGTTTAAAACAAAAACTACCATCTTTTCCTCTTGGGTGATGGCAGTGGCCTTCTTCGATACCTACATTGTCATGTCTGTCTATTTAATTTTCTATGGGGAAAGGAACCGAAGTAGTCTATACAACAAAAGCAGCGGAAGCTAACTCGCTGCGTCACACTTCAGTCTGAAACGACTCGGTGGCTTCCTGCAGCTCTGAGTCGGCAGACAGCCCTGGGGACGACCGTGCGAGTTCCAGCGCCGGACTCTGCGGGCTCCTGGCTTGTGTCCTGCTGCGTGCCCTGGATGGTGTCACCCCTGACGCTGCCTCAGGCCGTGCCCAGAACTCTGGGTTCTTCTCTGTAGGCTGCCTCGGGCTGTTCAGAGCCTCCCCGTTGTCTCACTTCCTGTTGCCCATCCTGCGCGTACACAGCTGTCTCCCTAGAGGAGCTCGGAGCTCACCCTGTCCGGGCCGTCATGCCCAGCACGCCACTACCAAGTCACCAGTACAAACCACAGTACACAAGCACCATCTTCTCAGTCGGAAATAATTGGCTGTACTACTATAAATGTCGAGGGGAAGCAAAATTGCTCCTTTCTGTGGGTGCGTGTGTAGTCACAAGCGTTCTCTCTGCACCCACAGAACAGTCGTGTCCGAGTGGCCTCGTTTTCAAGTACAACGTAAAATCGTGCAACAGTTCCTGCCGATCGTTGTCCGAGAGGGACCGGAGCTGCGGTGTGGAAGACGTCCCGGTCGATGGGTGCACCTGTCCTGTGGGAATGTACCAGAACAACGAAGGGAACTGTGTCCAGAGATCTCAGTGTGACTGTTACATGAACGATGAGGTCATACACCCCGGGAAACTCACCCAAATTGATAACAACAAATGGTATGCAGGCCACGCGTGTGTTTGTTCGGATGATGAAATCAGGACACTGCCTTCTCTTCGGTGCCTAGTAGGAAGGCTTTAGTGCTGTCCTGTTTCTTATTTTTGATTTCTTACTAAGTTGAATCATTGGCTCGCTGTTTCTGGAGGGTTCACTCCCTCATCATGACCATACATAATTTATCTTACTCCTGTATGGTTTCGGACACCATTAGAAAAGTACTCTGGCAGCTCACGGTGCAAGACAATTTTATATTTAGACAGTGCTCTCTAGCTGTCTTTCAATCACTCAGAAATAATTTCAGTGCCCACTGTGTGCTATGATGGAATTAGAAAAAACGGTGAACACCGTCCTGTAGTTACAAAGTAAACGGTGGGCTTCAAGAGGTCCATAATATGGTGGCAGAAGGGCTGCGTCTCTCCCCGACAGGATGAAGGGTGGCCTCCCGGAGGAGACTGGCATTTAGATTTTCCTAAGAGCTGAGTATTTTTCCAGACTAAACTGAGGCAGGGAAAACTTCCTGTACTGTAAACTGAATGCAGTCCTAGGAAAAGGCTCGGAAAAGTGTTGCATATGTAGGTTGTTACAAAGTGTTAAGCCAAACAACAGTCATTTAAATCGAATTCCTAAAGAATTAAGAATTTTGTCTATTTTGTCGTGGAAGAGGAGACCATGATTTCTTAAGCCGCAGCAAAGTAATTTAGCTGTCTTGCTAGCTCCACAGAGAGACGAGTCATTTCTTCTCGATGCTATTGCAAAACTGAAGTAGCCATTCCCAAAAATCTTTGGACCCACCTTCTCTGTTTTCTTCAGGTTCAAGAAGCTCATCATTTAGAAATGGATGGTTTTTGTTGGCCATCCAAAAGCAAAGAAAATATAGTTAGCCCTTTCCACCAGAGTCCACAAACAGGGCCAAGGTTTAACGGGCAGAGTTGCGTTCTGTGTCGTGGCTGGGGACTCGAGAGAGGGCCTCTTCAATGCAGCTGGGGTCAGCTTCTGAAAGTGCGGTTTCTTCCCCCGCTGCCTCACTCCAGCCCCTCGCTCATCGCCCTTGCTGGCACTGTGACGCCTCTCTGCGTGTTCCTGTCTCCCTCCGCCTCTGTCCCCTTCTTTCTGCAAAGCACCCTTCTGATCCCACCACCGCCTGCTCAGGCTCTGCAGTGACCGCTGTGTGCCTAAAAGATAAAAATACATGCAAGTCGGGCCGGAGATTTAGCTCAGTGGTTCCGGCGCCTGCCTCACAAGTGCAAGGCCCTGAGTTCGATCCCCGGTAACCACGTACAATGCTGGGCATGGTGACTCACGCCCACCAGCTATAAATACCACATACCACAGTGCCGGGTGTGGTGGCTCATGCCTGTCATCCCAGCACTCGGGAGGCAGAGACAGGAAGATTGCTGAGTTCCAGGCTTGCCTGAGCTACATAGTGAGCTCAGAGCCAGCCTGAACTACAGAGCGAGACCCTGTCTCAAAAAAAAAAAAAATGCAAGTCACTTGTGCCTGAAGCCTGGCTCTACTGTATTTTCACCTCTTGCCCAGGTGTGCCCTACATTTCACCCAAACATGATTTCTTGGAGTCACTGAAACATCTCTCTGTTCCCACAGTGTCACCTCTGCTTAGCAGGACCTTTTCAGTTTTATCCCTGAAGATCCAGCCATTATCCTAATGATGTTTTCCCTGACGTCCCCTGAACTATGTGTACATTCCTAAGCACTGACGAGGCTGTGTCTTACAGTTTGATCATTTTGTGAGCCTTCTGTGGACTCTCGATCATCTAATTGTCTGCGAAATTTAACATTTAAACATACTTTATTTACAGTGTCTGTCGGGATGGAGCTCTTGTTTGCCAGACACCTATCGATTTAATGCTAAGTAAGTACTGATAACAGGATGGAAACTTAAAGTATTTAATGTGTCTGAAATAGTGGAAGAGGTGCTTGATTAACCACAACGTCCTTTATCTCATAGAAAATTGCTCTGGAGGGGCTGAGTACATAGACTGCAGCGATCCCACGGCACAGAGAAGAATTGATAAGACATGTAGCACTCGGAACATACCTGCCTTTGAAGTATGTCACGTGCCACTAGAGTTGAGCCTTTTAAAACCTTTAATTTTTCTAGGGCAAAAAGAAATGAAAATGACCCAGAATGATGATTAGAGGGACAAATGTTTGTGTGTTTACAAATGCCAACCCTCAGTGTGTACTTGGGATAGTTTTGCACTTAGCTGACTTCTGATCACCTCACACTGATGACAGCCGTGTCTCACAGTCTAAACTTCTCTGTTCACCCTGCAGGGTGACTTGCCCTGCAGACGTGGGTGCTACTGTCCAGCGGGGATGGTTCGGAGCTCTAAAGGGATCTGTGTCCTTCCCGATGACTGTCCGTGCTCTTTCGGAGAAAGGGAATATGAACCGGGAAGTGTCACTTCTGTCGGCTGCAATGAATGGTACAGGATGAGAGGCTACTATTTCATTTATATTTGAGTATTAGGAAGGATACAATTCTTTGATTCATGGGAAAGAGGTAGTTACACCTTGGCTGTTTGAAAAAAGTAATGGCCAAATATTAGAAAAAGTTGTTACCTGTGTAAGTATGAAGATTTTACAGCATAAAATACTGAATGAATACCAAACAATATAATGAACACAAATGTAAAATTTAAGCCAAAACAATACATTAGCTTGTGTTTCTTTATAAAAAAAATACAAATATCTGAATCTTCATAAGGATCACCATGCTCTCTCTCTCTTTTTTCCTTTTAGTACTTGTATAAAAGGGTCTTGGGATTGTACCCAAAATGAATGTCAGTCCACTTGCCTCATCTACGGCGAAGGCCATGTTAGAACTTTTGATGGGCAGAGTTACAGCTTTGACGGTCTCTGTCAGTATTCATTTCTGGAGGTAACTATGAGTGTGTTTTCTCACAGCTTTTCTAATTACTTCATTATTCATTTGTAGATGAATTCTGGATGATTTCATTTTGAAAACGGGAATTTATTTTTAAATTTAAATAGGATTCTCTGTATTCCTCTTAGAAGGCAGTAAAACACAACACAATACATTTCTGGCTCCAGGGGTGAGGTCAAGTTCAATCGTGGCTCCACAGTTTGTCACAGGAGTGAGTCTGGTCGCTTCCTTTAACCTGTTGGTGTCTAAGATTCTGAACCTGTAAAGTATCTGTGAAACCAAGATAGAGAACACGTCAGAGCACAGCACTGAGGGCTAAGGAAATGTTAGATAGTATTCTCACAGTAGGGCCAGCAGCAATGAGACAACCAATTTACAAATGCCTCTTCGTCGAGCAGATGTTTATTATATTTGAGCATTACAATACTATAAATTATTCATATGATACAGATGAAAGCATTGAGGTTTAGAGAGATTAGGCGATTTAAGCTATTAAGTAGAAAATAGAATATTCAAACAATGTCCAATCTGAGTCCAGAGCTCATGCCTTTTACAATTAAGTTGCTTACTAAGTCATGTCTAATGGATTACATTTGGATTGTTTAGATTAATTTACTAAAGATTTTGATTGAACATTGACTTTTATAGGAATCACTGAAGAAAAAAAGACACCATCTATTTATAAGACCTAGAAAGAAATCAGTGTTGTAAATATTTACCTATCTATGGCATAATGATATACCTGTGTAGAAATAATAGGGAAAGGGCTTATTCAAAGCATGTGAACTGCATTGGGCTTGGCGAACATTACCTAGTCATGAGTGTAGTTAAATCACTATTTTTTTACAAAGTGTTGTTTGACTTAATGAGTTTACAGCAGTATTCTCTAAGAACTGTTTGTCTAACATTACAGCTGAGGCCTATGTCACTGCTATTCACAAAGTCTTATGATTTAACTTTCAAAGGACTATTGTGGTCAAGAAAATGGCACGTTCCGTATTTTAACCGAGAGTGTCCCGTGCTGCGGAGATGGGCTTACCTGCTCAAGGAAGATCGTCGTGGCCCTGCAGGTACAGTGTGCCTCTGCCTTTCATCCTAGACTATGAGCCGCTGAACGAAACTCGGAGGAGAACTCTGTATTTTCCTTGTGCATCTTTTAATTTATAGGATCAGAACATTATCTTGCAAGATGGTAAAGTGACGACTGTCAAAACTGCAGAGAGTCAGGCGTGTGAACTCAGTGCCAATGCCTACTCCGTCCATACTGTTGGCCTGTACTTGATTGTGAAGCTTCAAAATGGAATAATCCTGATTTGGGACAAATACACAAAGATATCTGTTATACTGGACCCACAGTGGCATGTACGTATGTCACCCATGAGTGAAGAACGAGGGAGAAAAGTCAGTTCTGCTCCTGAGACTCTCAGGGGAGAGTTGGGTAGTGGGGGCCTTGACTATGATGATAAATCAGTCACAGCTTTTCAATGCCATCGTAAAGTAGGGACCCTTGTGCCATCAAAGATTATAAGAACTTGGTGAGAAAGTAAATGTGATTAAATAGATCTTCTCATTTAAATGTACTATAGCTATAGAGATGATCCTGTGGTGTGCTCGGGAGGTTATATTGTATATTACGTGTATTTGGAACTACATGCATTCATTAGAGCAATATTTTAAGCACCAGCCGTGTACAACTTACAAGTCCAAACTACACTTATTTTTGGCTCTTCAGGCACTTGATCTGCTTGACGTCAGGTCAGCATGAGCCGGAATACTGGGGACTTGACGGGCGCAGAACCCCACCTGTAAATACAGGCTTCCTCCCCCAGGAGGCGCTGAACGTAGATTAGTGACGCAGTGTGGGAGATCAGCCCGCCTGTTCTAGGTCCCAGCTCAGGGCCTGTTTCTCAGCGTCCCTCTCTGGCCCGCACAGGGTAGAGTGTGCGGTCTCTGTGGAAATAATAACGGGGACCAGAAGGACGAGTTCACCACGAGGTACGCCTCCCTGGCCGCCGGAGCCCTGGAGTTCGGGAACAGCTGGAAAACGAGCCAGGAATGCGCGGACACAGCGACTCAGAGCTTCCCGTGCGACTCGAACCCCTACTGCAAAGACTGGGCTGTGCGCAAGTGTGAAATCCTCAGGGACAGCACCTTCGGGGACTGCCACGGCAAGGTAGGACGGGCCCCGGAGGGCCGCGCCCGGGGCCGTCTGCCCGAGGCTCACCGCCGCGCTCTGCCCAGGTGGACCCGGGCGCCTACTACGAGGCCTGCATCGAGGAAGCCTGCGCCTGCGACATGGAGGGCAAGTACCTGGGCTTCTGCACCGCGGTGGCCACGTACGCGGGGGCCTGCAGCGCGGCCGGGGTGTGCGTCTCCTGGAGGAAGCCGGACCTCTGCCGTAAGTGAAGTCCGCGCGCGGTGCCGCGCCCGGGTTACAGGGCGCTGACTGTTCCGCTGCGCGATCGGGTCTCCCCTCGTCTGTCTAGGAAGTGCGCCCCCGGAAGCCTCAGCAGCGTGTATTCCTGGCGGGGAGAGTTCCTCGCTTTCAGATCACACAGCGCCTAGCCCAGCACTTCCGTTTCAACTGAGCGTTTAAAATTCTTAGATTCAGAGTTGGAAACTGCGCACAGTCTCCCCTGCCGCCCTGAACGTGTACCTTGCCTACACCTTTCGGTTGAAATCCTCACCCGTTTTGTTCCCTGGAACATTGCTATCGGGCCCGATCGGAGAGCTGTGCGTTGATTACTGATGTGCACAGGATGGAGAAACCCTGTGAAAGTCCGTCTGCTCCTCAGCCAGCTGCCCTGAGAGAAGGCGGGAGGGGAGGAGCATCAGGACGGGCCCGTGTAGTCACGTGGCAACGCGGTGTGTCACACCAGACTGACGTCTTCTATCACCTCCCTTAGGAACTGGGTCTTACATATTACAACAGAGGTTTCCCACAGATTTCTGTTTCCAATTTAAGCTTGAACATTAAAACCATGAAAATGGATTATGACGTGAACTGTCTTCAAATGAAAAACATTAATGGTTATTTTTCCACCCCAAGCCAACCCTGATGTCAGAGAGAGAGTTAGTTGAAGTCTAGACACTCCTTGTTTTCTGTGAGTGCTTTTGTCACTGTAAATGACCTAAGTGGCAATTTCGATAAAGCCAAAAGAACCTAATGATAAAGAATGATACACACAGCAGTGGTCTAGTATTAATATCACTAGAGATCCTTTTTAAAAAAGTGCTCTGGAAAACGAAAGGCAAAAGCGTCCATGCAGTGAGTGAAAGTGACTTGATTGGTCCCGTTACAGCTGTGTACTGTGATTATTACAACGCGCCCGGGGAGTGCAGCTGGCATTACGAGCCCTGTGGCACCGTCACTGCCAAGACGTGTAAAGACCACATCATTGGCCAGAAGTTTTCATCACTTCTGGAAGGTGAGACCTATTTTGGAAGTATTCACAAAGGAGCAGATACATTTGGTACTAGTATTTTAAAAGTGTAGAATGCTGCTAGATTTTCCTCATTTTATTGTCTCACTTTTCGTGAATGAACTTTTTGTTATACGGTGTTTCTATGTTAGAAACATTTCCTGCAGACAGATGGTCTGTTTAATTGGAGCTGAAAAGAAAACCGAGAAGTGAAGAGATGATAATGCTATGGTCCTACTGTCAGTCTTTGTGCTTCTCATTGGACAGAGCAGCGTATAGTACAGTCACACTTAAAAAGAAGCCAAGTATGTGCTCGTTCTGGCAGCACATATACTGAAGAAGCCAAGTAACTGCCTCCCACACTTGAGCAGTGTTTTTCTGAGGACTCTGTATCTTAGAGAGACAGAAAGAACTGATCAGAAAGCATGATGGTACCAAAACTTCCCAGAGCTATAGCTTGTTAAAGCCTAGACTTTGGGGTGTTCTCAGCCCTTTTTCTTGTAATTTCTGTATCTTCCTCTGCTCTTGCAAAAACAGGCGTTTGAATTGGCGCTCGCATTCCACGGTGTACATTTACCAAAGTCTGTTTTCTGTCCAACACTGCACCCATCATTAAGCTAGCAATGATTTTAAAACAGATTAGGAAACATTTTAGAAAGAAAATTAAATTGATTAACATTTGCAAGTTCTTAGGTAGGTATTTCACGGCCAAAGATTCTGAATCCTGTGTCTTTTCTGCACTCTCGTGAGGGCTCTGAGGTGTCTTTCTGTCCACTCCCGTTTGGGAAATCACCAGAGTCCCTTTGTGCTCTGTAGTGCAGGGTGTTGAGTTTCACTGAGCAGAGCTCAAGTGTGGCCCCTTTTCCACGCAGGATGTTACGCCAGGTGCCCAGAGAGCGCCCCCTACCTGGACGAGAACACCATGAAGTGCGTCCCCTTGTCTGAGTGCAGCTGCTTCTACAACGACGTCATCCCAGCAGGGGGCGTCATCGAGGATAACTGTGGGAGGACATGGTACATTCTCTAACTTTCTAATGGCTCTGATTTCTTGTGGCTTGCCTTTTAATTTAGGGAATCAAGCAGGCAACTTTGTGTGTGTGTGTGTGTGTGTGTGTGCGCGCGCGCTTGTGCACGTGTGCACCCGCATACATTTTAATTCTGTCATTTCTAACTGAGACGGCTTTAAGGTTTAATTTTATATCAGTTATGTTAGTTATACTGGGTTTTTAGAAAATTAAATTTTTCAGAAAATTCAACAAATGATTTGTTAATCTTGTGCTTAACAATGGAAGGAAGGACAAAAAAATGTCACAATGTAGTTTTAGATTTTAAAAAAATGTAATTCTATAAACTGAGCTCTTACCCATGGACTTTCAAACATGGCCTCAGGTGGATGGGCTCATGCTCAGGCGTCAGGGCTAGCAAACTGTCTGAAACCGAAAACGGGAGACCTAACATCAAACTTCTTGACCAGAAAGTTAGTCTCAGTCTCAGTTGATATCCAGGTTTTCTGTATTTTGAGTAAAGAATTGAGTGGGACACAAGAAATAGAAAGGTAGAGATTTATTAAAGAGATAATGTACCCCACAGGGCAGGCGCAGGCCAGTGAGAAAATCGAAATGGCTGACTCGGAGCAGTAAGCTTGGAGGTGTTCGTGGGAACTTTCCCTGGGTGTCGTGGTCTGCAGTGGCACCTAATGGAACTCTGTCTGATTAAAGAGTGTCTCCGCCCACATATCAGGAGGGGAAGTTTGAGAATTTATACAGTCTCCTTAAACCAGCTAGGCTGCCACCCGACCCCTGGGGTGGGGTCGCAGTAGCAATGCTGTTGATTGTTTAATGACCATGTAGCGAATATGGTGACCTAAAGTAGTTAGTGTGCAGGTGACCCCCTGCTCAAGGGCAGGGGCGTATCTCCTGGGCTCACGCCAGGATGTCAGGGTCTGCCAGGCGGAAGGCAGAAGGTGTTGTGAGCCTGAGGCCAGAATGTTCCTCACACCATCTCCTGCTGCAGTTTGACTGTAACCCATTCCTGTGGGCCCCAAGAACTCCTGACGGAAACCAGTAGGAATAAAGTACATAATAAGAATGAACAATTGGCATTAGTTTTATGCACTAGGGGGAACACTGTTAACCCTTCTTCTTCTTCTTTTTCTTCTTGGTTCTGTGTGAATTTTACCCTTAGACTTGGTGTCTTCACTTAGAGGGATGTATGCTGGTAACAGACAGAATTTCAAATTCACTCTTTTTTCTGTTGCATTTAACTTTCAGCTATTGTATTGCCGGGGAGTTGGAGTGTACAGGTGAGTCCTTACCCTTTGCTTTAGTTGACTTAGGACCGATGACCTGAGGGGTTTATCAATGGTGGCGACCCTATGGCACTCTGACTTGACTTTCTTTTAAGACACAGGCGTGAATGTTTGAGTTGTTTTTCTAAACTGAAACCTCACTGCTCAGTTTAATTGCAGTGTTGACCCCTTGTGATGAGTAAGTGGGTTTGGGGCGAACTTCAGCAGCCTTGAGAAGCTTTGCCATCAGCCTTGAGAAGCAGGCGCTTAAGGGCTTTGGACTCCCTTGGGGATTAACACAACTCCTTTGTTGACCTGTCACTTGGAGTCACTTTTCAGAGCCGGGGCTACAAGGACACTTGGAATCACTGTCAGAGGGGCAGTGGCTGATACTCGTGGGTGGTTCTGCTCCTGGGACCTCATCTGCCTGTAGTTCTGGCAATTGAAGTGGAGAAAGAGGCCTTTATCAGTAATTGTTTGATAAAAAGATGGAATAGAAGGTGAGGCTAGAAAAGATTTAATCATCGAAGGGCTGTTTGTAAGCAGAATATATCTTCAAAATAAACCTCAATAAATTTCAAAAGAATATAGAAACTATTTCTTTTCTGTGTTAGGAATCATAAATGTAAATAAAATAAGGAGTCAGATACCTTAAGCACTTGAGACGTGGTACTTTAAAAATTTGTCAATAATAATGATTTTTTAACATTTCAGAAACTACTACTACAAATTCCACATTTACAGGTAAGTCCGTTTTAAATTAATATTTAGTTTTCTGTGTTTCTTTATAGTTTCAGTGCTAGTTTTTAGTTTACTCTGACAGTAAACAAATATGCTGATTAAATTCGTTCATGTAAAAATTTTCAACTAAAATGCAGTTACTAGAAAATGTCAGAATATTATTTCATTATATACTTATAAATTAGGGAAAGGCTTTGAACACAAATCTTCTATGCTAATTAGTTAAATACCTCCTCTAAAGAGAGACATTTGCAGGCAGTAATTGATGTATCTGGTAAAATAGACGTACATGTGATCTGTGAAGTAAATATTTTAAAATAATGACACACTGGGGACGGTTTGAAAACAAAGAAATGAAGAGTGAATTCCTTTTTCATTCATGTGTTTATGTTAGGCAGTAACTTAGTTTGTTTGTACCCATTCAAGAATATACTGGGCATCAGGCATTTTCACTTGAGTTTTGGAGCCGTGAACCGAGTAGCAGTCCAAGCACACTTCGAATTACCGGAGTGGACCCCACAGTGCTGCTATCAGGATTTAAGGAACGCTGTGATGTTCTGTTGACCAGTGTTCAGATATGGCTGCCTTCAAGAGATTGGAAGCCTTATGATTTTCGATAACGTATGTTAAGTTAGGTGACCTGAGAACACTGTTTGAAGTTTAGTTACTACTGGTCAGGTACTGAGTATAAGTTATCATGTGTGAGGGTCTTGAGTTATCTTTCTTGATACTTTATATGGAAAGGCTTTATCTTATGCTGTAAGATTTCATTTAAGTGGTAATAACAAGAAACAATTAATGATTTTTGGTGGATATATATAATATATATGATCAATATAAGTAATATGTATGTAGTACTTATATTGATTTAAGTAAAAGTTATTTTCTCACAATTTCCATGCATAGGTTCAGAAATTTTAATTTTAGCTTACAGCAATTGGTTTCTTGAACTAAACTTCCTATCACAGTTATGCAACTAACCTATTTTCATAAATATCGCCTGCTCTGAACAGTTTTCACCACAACAGCTACCTCCATATCAAGCACCACAGTGGGTAAATATAAAAATGCATAATTACTTTTTACTCTTATGTTGACAGTATCATGCCTCTTCTCTTCAAATTTTACTGTATCCATTATTCATTTCCTAACTGCTCATGGTATGTAGTAGGGTAGACATTTAATTGTAATCTCAGTGAAGAATGTCTTACTGTACTTACTCAAAGGTTATCTATCCTAAAAAAGAATATTCCACATACTACTGGTTAGGAGAAAGTAGTGACACCAGAATCTGTCATGTTACATTTCATAAGTTCTTTTACAAACGCCACACGATTTTCACTTTAATTGGATGCTTTATAATTAAAACAGAACACAAAGATACATTGAAATATGTAAACATCTGATATATGAACTCAACTCTTAATGGTTATTCATTTCTTTGCATTCTAGAGATTTCTAAACATGTTTAGAGAGGTGTTTTTTAGCCTTGTCCTTTGATGTCATTTTAACTAAAATTTCCAAATATTTGTCTCCTCCTTTGCACAGTTCTTAGCTTGGTGACCAGTGGCTCAAGCTCAGGTAAGGTACAACCTTCATCTACAATTTAAACAACTAGGGATTAAAAACAACTTCCTGACCTTTTCAAGGAAATACCTGTACAATTCATTTCTATAGGAAGTAGTACACTTTTTTTTTTTGAAGAAAGAATGTTTTAGGCAAAGTTTATGTAAAATGATAACTTTTTAACATGTGAAAATTTAATTTCACATTTTAGCTTTTCACTTTAGTGATTCTTCTGAAACATTAATTTCAAGTTGATCTACTTTATAACCATAGATGTTCTTCGAAGCATACTTCTGCCCTATGCAAAATTAATTTTCACCATTTTTTCTTAAATTCAACAGCATCTGTTCCAGTGATTACAACATTAAGCAGTGAAACAACAGGTAGGTAAATAAGAAATGTTATAAATGACCAGTAAAGTTCTTCACGTGTCTCAAAACTCATATATCTTTAGGTTTGAACCCAGCACAACTTACATATTAGAATCAGTAACAGTTTGATTACAGTTTTGACATAATAAAGTCTGACTGTTCCTTCTGATCATCCACAGAGTTTCCTAGTGTAGTTAATATCCTGTCTTTCTAGGTGAACTTTAAAACTGATTGGACATGCTTTAGGATCTTTAATGTAAATGAAAATAAGAGAAAAACTTCAGAGAGATGGTTAACCAACAATTTAGTGCTGAAGTTCCATATTTTATTTTTTGTTGGTGATAAAATGACCCTGTTTTATTTAAATTTGTTAATTTTGAATGAAAAACATCAGTCTATCTAATTTGCCCACCCAAATCTACACTATTTGTGATACACCTGCTTTCCAATAAGGAGGCTTCTTCTGCCTGCCTGGCACTATTTTTCTTTATCTTGTTATTTGTTCATTTCTTTAGTAAGTGAATCCCTTGTGGTCATAGAAGGTGGCTTGCTATTATTTTATCTCCCATTGCATTGAATGTTGAATTCAGGCTCTCCGACAATATTCAATAACTTTACCTAATGAACGCATAACTCTTTCATGTCAAAAGTTTATAACTCCAGTTTTACATTTTGCCATCGAATTTTGGGTGAAGGTTGGATTATTGATTAGATATTGGTTATACTGATAAGTCCTTTAACTTGTGTATTTTATTCCCTAGAGCTAATGTTCTTTCTGTATAGCACAAAATTATGATAGAACACCAAGGCTATTTTGGATTATAAATTGATATTATAATATAGAACTATGACTATAATTTAAAATATTTCATGATTAATATTATTTCATTCATTTCCTAACATACTTTTATATTCAAAGGATGAACATATATCTTAATGTATCAACCGTCATGCTGCACAATAGTAGTAAAGATATCCCCAAAACATACTTAATCCTGTCAAAATTTCTCTCAAGTTGGATTATTGTTAGCAACACCCCGCACTACTGGCCTTTAAATGTAAACTGTAGAAAGGCTGACACATTTCCAACATGTTTTTCCTGCATTCAGTAATCACAGTTTCATTTCTGGAAGCAAATAACAATCCCATTTCCATAGTTACCCTGAACTGTCTCGTGAACACTGCAAAATAACATTGTCTTCCGTGTATTGCCTTTGTTACACCCATGGTCAGAATTTCTAACCATCACCTTAGTTGGGTTTCTAAGGTGAAGTCGGTTGGTTTATACCTGTCTTTCTGAGTTAAAGCACTCTTCAAGCTATCAACTTCGTGACTACTTAAATAAAAATGTGCTTTAACATGGATTGGACAAATGGCAGAAGTCTGTGTGAGTCCTAAGCAATTTGTTCATGTATTTTTTTCAGTGTGATAAGCCTATCATACTGACTTTTCAAACGAAGAAATTTAATTCTTTTTTACATGTAGTTTCATTTCATAATTTTGGTTCTTCACCTCTCAGTGTTGAATGTAACACTCACTTATGCATTGTCAACACTGCATTTCAAAGCGAACGTTTCTGATAGGACAGAGTCATGAGGTCACCACACCAGGTTTTTATGAGCATCTGATGTAATTTTAGTTGTAAAAATGTCTCACTGTGAATTTATAAAAATCATGTCAGTCATCTTCATTATAATATTTTGCAAATCACAAATGTAAGCAGAGTTGATTTGTAAGGAAGGTGACCTAACAGGTATATTATTTCTCTGAACTCAGTAATTATTATTTCTGACTTGTGCTTTGACCCCACTCATCCAAATGTTTCGTTTAATTTCACTGAAGTTCCAGGAGACATTTCATGCTTTAAAAGTATATTAGTAATTTACTAAATGCTTTCTTAATACAAAATTTAGAGATAGAGCTTTTTCTGTTTTGTTTTGCTTTTTAAGAATAATTTGAGACAGGGTCTCACCTTGTAGTTCAGGCTGGCCCTGAACTTACTGTGTAGACCAGGCAAGTCTCTAACTCATAGTGACCCTCCTGCCTCTGCCCCCGGAGTGCTGGGATTACAGGTGTGAGCCACCATGCCCAGCATTGTGGTATGTGGTACCAGGGATTGAACTTGGGACCTTATACTTGTCAGTCAGATACTGGAGCCACTGAGAGAGATCCCCCCAAGGGATAGAGCTAATAATGACTTTCATTTACTGTATTCTGCTGATTTTTTTTTTTCTTTTTGGAGACAGGGTCTTGCTTTGTAGTTCAGGCTGGCCCTGAGCTCACTATGGTGCCCAGGCAAGCTGCCGCGAACTCAGCAATCCTCCTGTCTCTGCCTCCCGAGTGTGTATTCTGCTGATTTTAAGTACTTTCCATACAGTTAACTAAACAAACCTCAGCAGTCCTCTAAGTATTATTGTTTAATACAAGCTGCCTCTACTTCCATTTTATTGGTAAGATGAAACAAAGAGCTTAATGTATCTGGGGTCAGATAAGGGTTGAAGGATGATAAGGATCAAAATGAAAAGTTTTCTGGATGATGCTGTTAGTAAAACCGTTGTTTTGTTCACCACAAAGGCAGCCATCATAGTCAGTATTATTCTAAAGCCAGGAGACAAAAACAATACAAACCACTTACTTTTGTGTTAATATTACCCAATTATACTACAAACTGTTTTGAAATAAATTTAGTCGAAACCCAACGTATAAAAAGGTTTTACTATCAAATCAGTTATACCTTTTCAACATTCATCAATAATGCAGATGTAGTTAACCTTATTGCTAGAATGAATTATTTCCCTGATATATTGAAATATACAACATTTTTATGTTTTATTAAATTTCACTTTTAAAATAATGATTAATGGTAAGTCTGGATTTAATTCATAGTTCCTTACCTACAACTTCAAATCTTTTCTGATTTTTAAAAAAATTTTTTGCTCACATCATATTCAATAGAAGTGTTTCAAAATCATTTAAGTATTAATTCATTTCTGTCCGCAGTCTGTGGCTGGAAGCTTAGATCATATTGATCATCTCTCTTGATACAGTTAACTGAATAATCATACATTGTTTGGTTCAATTTATGCCACAAGCTCCTGGATAGTGTACAAAGTATCCACAATAATACATAACATTTCTGAAGTGCATGATAATTTATTTCTGAATCATCATAAGGCATATCTCCGTAAGTGTGTTATATGTATTATTGATAGTTTTATTTTGAAGCACTAAAAGAAAGTCTGTTCTGTTAATACTCAGGTAAGAATAAAACACTAATGAGTTTTTTAAAAGCATTTTCCTAAATTTACCCAAAACATAGTGAAAATAGCTTAAGCCATTTGCTTTTACACTTGTAAAAGAAATAAAGTATTTTTTCGAGGAACAATTGCTTCGTAAAAGTTGTGGGGTTGAAATTCACATCCTCTTTCAGTGACACTGAAAATTTAAAAGGTGAAGGCCATTTGGCACATTGTGATAAATCCATAACTGTGTATGATGTTTCAGTTTTCCAGTGGTGAGCCTCGCTCCTCAGGATGAGGAAAAATGGATCTCATTTAAAGTGGGAATGTAGTTACATCACTGACATGTTTTGCTTTATTTTAAATATAGTATGTATTGACTAAAAATATATTAAAAAGTGAAAGATGAATATATTGAGCTATAAGGTTCCAC
>PVIC010034389.1:0-19617 GCA_004025085.1 Thryonomys swinderianus
ATGTGATGAGGGGAAGGAATAAATATGATACAGAAAGAAAATAAAAGAGCATGTATAAAGGGGGGAGGAGGGGGGAGTGGGTAGGGATATGGGTAAAAATGAGAATTAACTTGTGGCATATACTGGTACATATTTCCCAATGTTATATGTGATTTTGAGATGTATATAAATTGTACCAATAAAGAATTCAATTAAAAAAATAAATAAAATAGCAAAATAGCATTTCTAATAAAGAATAATATGGATACTAAAGAATGTATCTAACAAGAGAAGTAAAAAAAATTATGAATAAATTAATAATATATTATTAAAATAAATTTAAATGGATGGAAAAATGAATATGATCAAGTGTTGTATTCATGGGTAGTAGTCAAAATTACAAATATTGCAATTTTCTTCATGTTTACCCAATATGATACCAACAAAAATTTTGTAGTCCAAATACAGTGTTCAACATTCAACTATTATTGATAAAACTTTTACCATATGTCAGATTTTGTTCTACTGTTTCATGTGAAATGACCCCAAATTCTTGACCTTAAGCATAAATTCCACTGGAACTACTATTAAATGCAGAAGATAAATTATGGAATATCATATATTATAGTATCATTTGTATGTGTAATTATACACTTATTATTTAAGAATGGCATGTGTTTGAAAATGTTTATAGAAAAAAGACTGATAAAAATGGTTCTTTTAGGAAAAATAGACTAAGTGGCACAATATATGAAAAGTTTGTGTGTGTGTGTGTGTGCACGTGCACTCGCATGTGTGCAAGCTAGAAAGTTGGTCTAAAATAAACAAAAAAGAAATTTAGTGAATAAAAAGAAATCTTATTTTTAAGTTTCAAACATCATTCCATATGTTCTCAGTGAAGAGAAATTCATTTAAACAGGTGTTCACCTGAAAAACACCTGGGCATTTTTATTACCTTGTGAGTAATATAGCACATACTCATTTTAGACCTGTATGAAAATCATGAATTTGTCTTTTTCAGTACATTATGTCTTCATATTTACCATAGTCTCTTCTATCTTGCTGAATTCTTGTCTCCTAGCATTAATGGAGTTTGTTTCCTCTACTTAGAATCAGCATAACCCATCACTAACCTATCACTCTGTTCACAAAATGCTCGTTGAATGAAAGTAAAAAGAAGGTTCAAAGGAAGAAAATGTATGTATAAAATGTACCAATCAAGTCAACTAAAAAATAAAAAGGAAGAAAATATTTAATGTAGGTGTGTATGACACCAAAGTACATGATCTCAGCAATAAGTAGCTGCTTTTTACATTTTTCATACCATTGGAAACATCAGTCGATTAAAGGAATGAGCTTCTTGTCACTAAGTTTTCGAGTAGAAGCTGCCTTGTCACCCATTAGAGATGAGATGAGATTCTGTCACTGGAAGTGTTAAAGAGAAAAAAAATATTCTAACACTTGTTCAAATGTTAAGGAGGACTTTACTCAAGATTATTGCACTACAGAAGAGAGATAAAGCTCAACTCTAATTACAGCAAATGCAAGTGTTGATTTTCAGTTATTCAAGGAGTAGCAAGGATGTGTATAGGGATTGGCAGATGGAAAATGACTAAGAGGAGTCACCAAGGGTGGGAGACTTTTGCTAAACTAGCTACTAGGATAAACACAGGCTACAGACTTAGAAAGTGAAGTTCAGAGATAAGAAACACTTCCAGATAAAAATATAGGAAGAGACTTAGAAAGATTCCTTTTTAATATTGGGCAGCAAAGTCCAAAAGCAGGACAGGGGGTAAGGTTGAGGCCTAGTCAAGGAAAGAGGTTACATGTATTTTGTTGTTGTTATTGTTGTTATTGTTTTTATTTGTTTGTTTGTTGGCCAATTCGAAGGTGACTGAAATGTGAAATGTCAGGGCAAAGACCTGGAGTATACTCCTATGAACTGTGAGAGAGAGAAGCTTGGGATAAAATGAGGTCCATCTCCACAGCTGCCACAGGTCCATGACAGTAGCCAACTTGATCTTTCTCTTTTTCCTGTATTTGGTTGCAAGTAGAATCTAGGAGCCAAAGTATAGGTATGGCTATCATTTCCAGGGTTTTCCTGGATGGCTTCATACTGTGAATTTTTTAGGGAATAGCCCCATACATTTTTCAACTATGCTGCTTCTTTCCTTTTGTGTGGGGACATCACATCAGTAGTTTAGAAAACAGAGGGAATGGAAATGAGCTCAGTGACTTGGCTCCAACAACGTGCAATAGACTCATCCCTTCCCAGACTTCTATCCGAAAAAAAGACCACTGACAAACAGCACAACAGCCTAGGCAAGTGACAGGCATAACTAAGGATGACTTGCTCACCAATCACAAGTGTCCTTGTCCCCATCCTTGTACCTCAGAAGGCAATGCCGAATCCACTGGAGAAGAGGAACAGACTTTCTACCACAACTTCAAAATGACTCAAAATCTTTTCATATCTACTCTTCCACATCAATTATGGATCAACCCAACCATGAGAGACGGCCCTTTGGGCTGAAGCATTAAATACAGATTATATTTTAAATTGCACACTGGAAGGGCTAACCTATTAGCCCTCATTAATAAGCTGTATCTTTTTGATTGGGGTACTTTCCATCTGTGGGCTCCAGGGTCACCAAAATACGAAATGAAGGTTCTAGCCCAAGTCTTCTTCAGCTCTGAAGTTCTATACTTCCATGTTTTACAGCCCAGACAGGTATTATCAGCTAGTAAGTGCTACCTAATCAGCAGGATTCAAAACAGACCAACTATAACAGAAAACAGAGAGAAAAACTTTCTAAAGTCTGGTAGAACACTGTAAACAGACGATTTGGGCAGCACAGGCCATAACCAGCAGGAAAACTAGGGCATCCACAGTTCAAGGAGCACAGATCATATTAATGACTATTTTGTTTATCTCATAATTCTCACATCACTCAGCTCTACTTTCCACACTGACACACAGAATCATGCCCACACAGGCCTCCCCCACCACCTCTCTATTAACTACAGGAGTTCCAGTGGGCTCCACTCTTTTATTGCAGTAATAATTTTGGGGGCTGGAAATTCAGCTAGTAGTTCCAGCACCTGCCTAGCAAGTGCAAGGTCCCTGGTTCAATCCTCGGTAACCACATACAACAATACTGGGCACGGTGGCTCATGCCCACTGGCAATCAGTATCACATACCACAAATGCCCAGCTCAAGCTTGTAATCCCAGCACTCAGGAGGCAGAGGCAGGAAGATTGCAGACTTTGAGGCTTGCCTGTGCTACATAGTGAGCTCAGGGCCAGCCTGAATTACAAAGCAAGACAGTCTCAAAAAAAAAGTAATAATAATAATTTTGGTTTGGAAGTTAGAAAGCAAACCTATATTTGCTGATTGTAGTGCTGTGTGTTAGGAACTTGATGTTATGAGAAATAAATTCATGTTTTTAAGATTGCTTCACTTTATGTAATAAGGAGACCTCCTTGTAGGGTACCAGGAAAAATTTGGGAGAGGATGGGAAAACATGGGTCATTTTAGTTTAAAGCCAGTTCATTTTAGGTCAACTTAATTTCACCTGGAAATGTTTGTCTATCTTTTATGATAAACAAGGCATCAGCTGATAGTCTGAAAAAGGATCTGGTCAAATCATCCCCCACAGCTCAGATGGTGATCTCAGATTGCTCTGTCCCTTTAGGTGTCCTTTAGTGGAAATTCACTTTCCATGCAACAGTGTATCTCATTTTCTTAAGGATTAAAGACTCATTTTTACTAGAATGTGTATAATTTATCAAGTAATCTTTTGGTTCAAAGTACACTTGTTTTTTTTTTTTTTCCCAGGCATTCGGTTATATTTTTACAAAATAAAGCAGTGTACCTGCTTTAAAATGAAAAATCTATTTTATACTAGTTTATCATTACCAGGTATTTGAGAGTGAAGGATTAGGAGTTAGGAATGTGAACTTTAGAAGTGAAATCTGGCCCAACAGATCACTTCTAAGTCCGCATCTTTAAGTCTAACACACACTCACACATGCTTAGTGTATGATCTATGTAACTGTGTACAATAGTGGGGATACTCAAGAATAACCTGATACAAAACATAGTTGGATCTAGACCAAGTTTATTTATCCTAGATGCTGTAAGTTTGTTAACACTGAGAAATCCCCTTCACAGTCTAGAACCTTTCAAATGGCCTGGTATGCAGTGTTACCTCTTGCAGGATATAACCAAGATCCATGCAAAAAACATGAAGAATGATTTTCCTTTGCACATACACAAACCCTGAAAACAAGATGAACAAAATGAGAGTAAAAGAATAAGAGCTGATGATGTAGTTCAGAGGTACAGCGCTGGCCTGGCACACGCAAAGCTCTGGATTCCATCCCTAGCAATGCATCTGTAAAGGGGAGGATCAGAAGAGAGGGGACAAGGATAGAAAGACAGAGTTTCATGTTCACCAAGCCTGAGAAGCAGAAATCTAACACATTTTTTCATTTATTGAGTTTATTGGTACATTTTAGATATATATTATGATCACATTCAACACTGAGAATTTGTAGCTATATGTGGTAATCTTGATTCTCATTTTCTCCCATTCCTCTTCCCTCATGACCACCCCCACTATATAAATTAGCTTTGCTTCTATTTTTTAATTTTTATCATCTAATTTTTTCCCCTTCTTTACTTTCCCCTAGCCCCCCCCCACTTCTCTTTTCCCTTTGAACATTTTCTTCCTATTTTGCAATACCTATCATACATTCTGGATCTCACACCTTCAGTATCTCATACTAGAGAACTGATATGATATTTACACATCTGAAACATAAATTTGTAAATAAAACAGTATACAAATATCACGGGCCACGTGTTTAGTCTTAGAAATTTGGAAGGCTGAGCCAAGTGGATTGCAATTTTGAGCTCAGCACAAACATCTCAGTGACTTCGTGAGAACCTTTCTCAGTAAATGAATTATTAATTGGGCTGAGTATGTATATAAGGGTGAAGGCCCTATGTCCAATCCCAGGAAGGAAGGGGGGGGAGAGGGAGAGAAGGAAGGGAGAGGTGGGATGGAGGAAGAGAGAGATAAGATTTAGAGAAAGGAGAAGAGAGGAAAGAAAGAAGATGGAATGAATAGAAGAGAGGATAAAAGGAAAGGAAGGGAGAGGAAGAATCATACAACTTTTTATACTTTAATAGTACATTAAAAATGGACAGAACATACTTTCTATTCAAAACTCAGCAGTGTAAGTGTTCCTTAAATACTTCCTTTTTCACTTAAGGAGAATCCCTACTTGAAGCTGTGTAATTCAAGGCTATGTTTCTGAGGACTGAATGAGTCATCAAAGGTGAAGCACTTAGAAACAGCATGAAGCATTTAGAAAGCACTCTATCTGTAGTGTCTTTAGTTATTATCATAACAATCAACATCGTTCTTGCCAAGATAAAGATCTTGTATAGAAAAGCTTTCCTTCCTTATTTTCCATATAGATCTACAAACTTTAAATGTTAGGATCCGCTCCCAAATATGAGATTATCTCATTGGTCTGACCTATTAACTAGGAAATAAAAACAATTGACAGATCTGATTTTCTTCTTCTGGGAGTTAATTGTTCACCACTCTGATAAAATTCAACCATCTTGATGACCATTTTTCTTTTATGACTTAAATATGTTTAGCCACAAAACCTGACAGTGGTTCTAGTTAGTCTTCTTTCTCCTGAGATATTTGCACATAGAGAACAAACAATTATCATCAAATAGCTCTGAATAACCAGGGTCTACACACGGCACTATTCTTGGCACTATCCTCACAATCTACTAATACAAACTCTGCCCTGTGAACAAGCTAGACTGTTATACTTCAGAACTGAACAACTCACACACTGAGCCCATGTAACATCCCCACTCACCAACTAACCAGGCAATCCACTCAAAAGAGTTGATTCTAGTCCTGTGCTATTATACCTACAGACAAGTAAGCACAGAAGCGAAAAGTTGACAACTACATAACTTTACTTCTGTCACTCCTTCTTTAAGCCTCCCCACTGATATTTCTGACTGTGTAGGAGAATGTTGTTGTGGTTTTATAAGAGTGAGAATTATTTCTTTCTCTTCTAGGAATAATAAATTAACAGACTTCTCCGTTTATCCAAGAAAGAAAACATTAGGAAAACTGTATTTGTTTAGTGTCAACAAAGGAGTAAACATTGAAAATTGAGAATATTGATATTGTATTATTTGGAGTTCTCCAAAAGGATATTTCATACAAATTGAAATACAATTGCCTCATGCAATTTTGGAGACTAATATGTCTAGACATAACAGAGTCGTATATTTTTAGTTATACTCTGAAGGTCTAAGAACCAGTGGTGCAAGTTCAAGTTGGGGTCTGAGAGTTAGGCAGAAGACCAATGTCCTACCTCAAAGAAAATCAAATGGAGAGAAAGTGTTCTTTCTTACTCTATTCACTCCTTCAGTATATTGTCCTAGCCATAATGTTTTTTACTCAGTCTACCAATTCAAGTGTTGCCCTTATCCAGAGACATCCTCACAGACACTGCCAAGCATAATGGTTAAGCAAATATTTGGATAGTCCATGGCACAGTCAACTTGAAACATACAGTGAATCATTACAGGTTTTTAGAGATGCTTAGTTTGGACCTAAGGACTGATCCAGATGAGTGGTCAGATGGGAGAAGAGGCAGCTCCGTGCTTACTCACTGGTTTCAATGTCTGTCCTTTCAAATCTTTATTCATGGCCCTCAGTACAGCCCAAGGGCTTATTGCCCTTAGAACTTCCTATTTTCTTCAAACCTGGGCTCATAATGGAATTTTTGTTTTGGTTTGAGACAGAGTCTCACTTTGTAGTTCAGGCTGGCCCTGAACTCACTATGTAGTGCAGGCAAGCCTCAAACTCAGAGCAATCCTCCTGCCTCTGCCTCTGCCTCCCAAGTGCTGGGATTACAGGAGTGCGCCAACAAGCCCAGCACTGCGGTATGTGGTATTGATTGCTGGTGGGTATGCGTCACCATGCTCAGTATTGTTGTACACGGTTACTGTGGATGAAACTCAGGACCTTGTGCTTGCTAGGCAAGTGCTAGAACCATTCAGCTAAATCTCTGGTTCTCATAATGGAGTTTTTGCTTTCTTTTTCTTTTTAAGTAATATTCTTTGCCCTCATTACTTTCCCCTACCACTTTCCCTTTGAGTATTTCCTATTTCACAAAATCTATCCTATATTCTACAACTCATTTACATGTGCAGGTTCTCATACCAGAGAAAAGATACGGTATTTACATATCTGTGACCTATGTATTTCACTTATGAGCATGGAGTTTTGATGTAAAGAGGTAAGAAGTTACCCTTACTCACTCAGTTGCTTTCAAGTGTGGTGAATACACCACCTGATTTTCTCCCTATTTGATAATTCCAGACTCTGGTTGATGCCTTAAAGACAAATAGTAATTCAGCCCAAAAGAAAGGCTTCTGGGATATTAAAAATAGGTTTGTATCAATCGTGAAGTAGTAGGAAGGATAAACCTCAAAATATGGACTTCCACATGCCTGCTTATCCTCTTACAGAAGAGAAACTTTACAGAAATTCATTGAAGACTCTGGTTCCACCTTTTCTCCTTTCCTTTCCCAATGTCAGAATTCTTTCTCCATAGCAGCCTGGTTCCTTTTGGAGCCATAAGAATGATAGGCTGTATGAGACACTGCATTCACAATATGCACTCTCTTAACAGATGGTGCAGAATAGGGAGTTGAAGGGAGAAAGCTATTGTTAGGCAACATTTCAGGCAACAAAAATAGGCTGTAGGGGTTTGGGGAGGAAATTTTATTTTGATTCAAAGCAGCAAATTACCTGTATGGCTTACACTCTCTGACAATCTAAGAATATCCAATTATCCATTGAAAATCTGGCTACCTAAGCTGCTTTTCCCAACTGCACATTATTTGTTCAACACATTTGCTGCTCTGAAGCTTCTGAAATTTTAAAATGCTCTTTTCACCGTTAAAAAATAGATATTTTTTTTTCAAAAAGACTCCAGGAACACTCTACAGGATGAAACACGAGATTCCTCTGCAACATTCACATTTCCCTTGGAAATAATTAAAACAATCTGCTTATCTTATAATGATCATCCGTGAAAAACTAAATAAATCACTGTTAACTGTAGTTCAAAATGAACATATTGCTTTCATCTAAAAATCTTAAGTTTTGAAAAACTTAAGCCCTCTGTTGCAATTGGAGAAGAATATTGGCCAAACCTGTTTACACACTACAGAACAGGCAACAAATGAAATACATGGGAGACCCAGTTTTTCAAGGTCATCTTTTATAGTTGGAGGAAATCATGCCTTCTTGTTCTCTTGAGAACCAACTTAAACTGAAACCAATCAGGTTCTCAAATATTATTGGTATGGCCAAATATAATTTTTATTGGTTATTGGGCAGATTCCAAATTGTACTCTGGCACATGGCCATCTGAATTTGGACAGTGAAAGGGGAGGGAATATAGTAGAAAGAATATGAATTTTGCCTTTGGATCCAGAAGTAATTTCTGGCTTGGCCATTTACTGGCCATGAGATGATGAGCATCCTTCTGAGTTTTAGTTCCCTCATCTAAAGCAGATAGTTATTTACTTCTGAAAGATTTGTTTTGATTCTCAAACAAAATAAAGCACCCAATGAGCCTACCATATATTATATATTATGCCTGTATTATATGCCTAATAAATTATATGATACAAATTAAAGACAATCCGGGCATGGTGGCATACACCTGTACAATCAGCACTCGGAAAGATGAAGCAGAAAAATCATGAGCTCAATGTAGCCTGTCCAACTTCGCATGTTCAAGTCTATCCTAATATGTCAAAAGGAAGGAAAGAAGGAAGGCAGAACAAAGGAGGAGGACAAAAGGAAGTATATAGAGAGCATGAAGAATCTTTACAGCACTAATTCAAGTGAAAAAAGTCAGGCAAAGACATATGTGATAGAATTGCACTTATGTGGAGAATCTAGACTAGGCAAATCCTTAGAGATAAAAAGCAATTAGTGACTGGCTAAGGCTTCAGGGAGAGAGTAGACCTGGGGCATAACTGTAAGAAGATATAGATTTCTTCCTGGGGTGAAAATCTTGGTCTTTTAAATGATATACTTACACATTCTACAATGAAAATAATTTGGAATGTCCTATTTAGTTCCACTTAAAGAGCATGGCCTCAAGGTACAACCATTTAGCTATAAATATCTCAAGTTTACCTTTCTTTAGCATTCAGTAGTACTCCACTGTATTAAAAATGAACCCCTGTCTTCTTTATCCAATCACCAGTTATAGACATTTGAGCTGTGTCCAAGATTTAGCTATTACAAACTGTGCCTTTATAATCATGAGTATGCATTTGTTGCTGCGGGATGAGCTTTAATTCTTCTGTGAATATATATACCAGGGGAATAGATGGGTCAAATAGGACCTCTAATTCTAGTTTTTGAGGAATCTCCACACTAATCTTCTCCACAGTGGTTGCAGCAGTCTACAATCCCATAAAGAATGAACACTTCCCTTTTCCCCACAGCCTCACCAGCATTTGTTGTTGGTTAATTTTTTGATAGCAGCCATCTTTTTTGAAAAATTAGTTTATTGGTCCATTTAAAGTCTATATATATATATATTTTTTTTTTTTGAGACAGGGTCTCACTTTGTAGTTCAGGCTGGCCCTGAGCTCACTATGTAGCCCAGGCAAGCCTTGAACTCAGCAATCCTCCTGCCTCTGCCTCCCGAGTGCTGGGATTACAGACGTGAGCCACCATTTGAAGTATATATTATTTTCACATTCATCTCTGAGAATTTGTACGTGTACATGATATATCTCAATTCTTATTTTTTTCCCATTCCCCTACCTCACTCCAGTTTCTCTACCCTCCCATACACATAGCTTTGTTTCCATTTTTTTCTTTTTACCTTTAATTCTTTACTTCTCCTTCATTGCTTTCCCAAGGGCCCCTTCCACCAGTTTTCCTTCCTTTTTGAAGATATTCTTCCCATTTCATAATACCTATCATACATTTTGAACTTCATTTACACTTCAGTTTCTCACACTAGAGGAACAATACTACATTTACACATATATGTCCTATTTATTTTACTTATGAGTGTACTCTCAAGGTGCATCCTTTTAGCTATGAATGTCTCTAATTTATCATTCTTTATGGATGAGTAATATTCTATTTTATTTTTCAAAATTTATCTTTATCTGCTCTCCAGTTGATGGGTATTTGGGCTATTTCCAAGATTTAGCTATTACAAACTATGCTGTTATAAACGTGGGTTAGTAGTCGTTCTTTCTGGAATGTGATGGAATCTCAGTGTTACTTTTCTCTGAAGCTCTTGAATAAACACATGTGCAAATACTGAATTATCTCTCTAGGGTGAGAAACTTAAAGTGTAAATAAGCACCAAAATATATAACAGACATTACAAAATAGGAAGAAAATATTCAAAGAGGAAGGGGAACTAGGGAGGAGGGGTAGAAAAAAATAAAGTAGGGAAAGAAAAAAATTAAAGACAAAAAACCCCAGAAATACCTTAAGTATATAGAGAGGGTGTAGGGGTTGAAGTGAAGGCAGAGGAATGGGAGGAAACAAGAACCAAGATATATCATTTCAGATACAAATTCTCAATGAAGTATGTGATCATAAGGTATACTTAAAATAGACCAATAAACTCAATAAAAATTAAATTGTATTAAATTTCAAAAATTGATTTGGAGTGGCCATAAGAATGGGACATAATGAAATGTGTTTTTCAATTTTTTATTTGAATTTTCTAGGTAATATATGTTAATTTCAGGCAAAAATTCAAAACATTCAAATAGTTTCCATAAATTGGTTGTGTGTAGTCTTCTAGGGTTTTTTTTTTTTTTCTGCTTTAGGTTGTTGTATTTCTTTTTTCAGGTCTTCTGCATCACATGAGCATTTGAGGCATTCCATTTTTATTTATTTTAATGTTTTCAAGCTGCATAATTTAAAGGAGTGCATTTAATAGATTTAATGTGTTTCCTGGAGAGAGGGGAGGAGAGGGAGAGGGAGAGAGAGTTAGAGAGAGAGAGGGAGAGGGAGAGAGAGAGAGAGAGAGAACCTATCATACTACTTGTGACAATATCTGGCTACTTCAAGTGAGGGAAGGAGGAAGGAAACTTTATAACCCCTAGATACCTTCGCCCTTTCCACATTTTATTTACTTTTAGTTTATTCATTTTAGTACTTCAATCAGTACATAATTTATGGTGAATAATGGTTACATTTATCATGTGGGGTTCAGACATGTACATAACATATCTTAATTCTTTTTGTTCCCTCTCCTGTCCCACTATGCCTCTTCTAACTTGTGATTCCCTTTTAATTTGCAAAAGTTCTACATTGAGTCCTGTGTCTAGATGTGCTCTCCAAGGCACATCTCTTCCATCCATTTACGTACAAATCCCTCAAATTTATCCTTCTGTATGACGGAGTAGTGCCCACTTGTGTTTACATACCACTTTCTTTATATATTCACCTGTTGATGGACATGCCTGCTGTTTCCAAAATTTATGTATTAAAAATTTTACTGCTATAAACATGGGTATAAATGTATTTCTATATGATTGTTTTTTATTCTATTGGAGAGATTCTCAGAAGGAGAAAATCTAGGTCAAACAAAACTTATGCTTTTAGTTTTAAAGGAACATCCATACTGACACACATAGAGGTTGTACTAGTTTCTATTACCACAAATAAAGTAAGGATATTCCTTTTTCCTCACACATTTGTCAGCACTTATTACTAATTTTCTTGATGGTAGCAATTCTTTCTGGATTAAGATGGCATAACAGTGTTCTTTTAATTTGAATTTTTCAAGTGGCCAGCAGCCTTGTGCGTTTTTCATGTATTTATTGACCATCTGAACTTCCTCTAAGAAGTGTCTATTCACTTTTGTGGTCAAATGTTTGATTGGGTCTTTTACGTAGAGGGTGGTGTTTAATTTTTTTTTAACTTCTTCATATATTCTTGATTGAAGTTCTCTGTTTAACAGCTGGAAAAAAAAATTGTTCCCCATTCTATAGGTTGTCTCTTTACTCCTGTGGTTATTTCCTTAAGTATATAGAAGTGTTTTAAATTGATATGATCCCATTTATTGATTCTCAGAATTATTTCTTGTACTTTTGGGGTTCCACTCAGGAAGATCTTGCCTATACATATGCCTTCAAAAGTTTTACTTATTTTATCTTCTAGCAGACTGCTTCTGCTTTAACATTTAAATCTTTTAGTTTAGGGGCCAGAGGGTTAGCTCAGTGGTTCCAGCGCCTGCCTCATAAGCGCAAGGTCCTGAGTTCAATGCCTGGTAACCACATACAATGCTGGGCATGGTGACTCATGCCCACCAACAATCAATACCACATACCACAGTGCCAGGCGTGGTGGCTCACGCCTGTAATCCCAGCACTCGGGAGGCAGAGACAGGAGGATTGCTGAGTTCACAGCGGCTTGCCTGGGCTACATAGTGAGCTCAGGGCCAGCCTGAACTACAAAGTGAGACCCTGTCTCAAAAAAAAAATCATTTAGTTTAGTATATGATGAGATTATATAGACCTAGCTTGAATCTCCTGCATGTGGATATCCAATTTTCTCAGCATTATTTATTAAAGAAGATACCTTTACTACATGGTATGTTTTTGGCCATTCTGTTAAAAATCAAATAGCTGAATGTGCATGGGGTTGTTTCTTATTACCAAACCTTATATCTTTAATAGTATAAACAGAAAGCTTTATTAACCTTTTGGTACTCAACTCTGTAAAATTATTATTGAATTGTTTTCTATCATTAGGGAAGATATAATTGCTACATTTACTACATATTAGCCATAAATCCATTTCTAGGTTGCCTTAATGTTCAAATAATAATTGTCAATTGGTTTTTGAGGTATGCTAACACTTAATTTGTCTTTCACTTCTCAAACTGACCAACGTTGTCAGATGTTGGGGCTTTGGCAAAGGATTATAGTTAACCATGTCCAAAGAACATTACTAAAAAAGCAGTGAAAAAGAACACTATACTGGTAACAAAGTCTTTGAATAAGCACCCGCAAACCTAAGCACAAAACAAAACAAGTACAAACAGAAGTAATCAACAGATCAGAGGAAAAAGCAGCAGAATGTCTCCCAAAATTCCCATGAAAAAATTCAGTGCATACCACAGGACAAAATAGCACAAACTATACACACTAATTAATTGAAAGGATAGCAGAGGTTACAAACCAGCTCTCAGAATCACACAGTAGGATTATAAAAGATATAACTGAACAGATAATGTAAATAATAACTGAAAAGTACAGGAGCTTTTAGAAGATACTAATAAAAAGCTAAATGAGGTAAACAAAATAAGATTGGCCAGTTTACCAAAGGATTAGAGTCCATGAGGATGTTTCAACAAAGACATAAGTGACTAAAAATCATATTGGTAATATGAGCAGCAGAATCTACCAGTGTGAGAGCAGAATTTTTTATCTAGAAGACAGCAAGGACTTCAAAGACCAAGTACACAAAAACACCTTAAAAACAACAGGAGGGCAAGAAAAATGGATCAGAAAACTGCTAGATGATGCGAAGAAGACGAATCTAAGGATAACTGGAATAAGATAATAAATCAAAAGAAAATTCAAGTAGCATAATAATTCAAGTAGCATGTTTGCAGTAATAATAGAAGTAAAGTTTGAAAATATAAGTAAAGAAATAAACATAAGATAAGTAAGGCATGTAGAATTCCCAAATAACCATGACCAAAATAGAACCTCTCCATGCTGCGTTTTACTTGAAATTACAGATGTCTATCACAGGGAAAAATTTTTTAAAACTGCCAGAAAAAGCAATGAATCATATATAAAGATAAACCATTAAGGATAATGGCGGACTTCTCTACACAAACTTCAATGGATAGGATGGCTTGTAATGAAGTGTTCCACCCGCTACAATGTAACAACTCTCAAACCTGGTTTATGGTAAAACTTTCCTTTAAAGTTGATGGACAAATGATGTATCTCCATAATGAGTTCCAACTCAAAATATTTATAACCATCAAATCAGCATTACAAAACCTTTTTAAGGATATACTAGAAATGAACAATTAAACCAACAATGCCAAGATGCCAAGTAAGAATAAATATGCTTCTCAGGATGAGAAGTTAAACAACACGTGAACATATGAGGAAAGCAGCAACAGGAAAATAACATAATGAAAGCACTAAGTCAACAACTATCAGTAATAATTATCAATATAAATCATCTCACTTTCCCAGTTGAAGAAAGATTGCCAGGACTAATCAAAAACAAAAACAATAATGTAAAGTATATAAGAAACACATTTAATTAAAAAAGATACTTGCAGATGAAAACTCAAAGGATAGAAAACAGTTCATGCAAATGGAAACCGAAGAAGTTTCCTAGGAGTGCAGGAGTTCTTATCATAAATTCAGTAAAAGTAGATTGCATGCCAAAACAGAAGTAGACACAAAGAAGAGCACTACATGTTAGTTAAGGGAACAGTTCAACAGGAAGAGTTGACACACCAAGAACCAGTGTACACAAATTCATGAAACAAACACTAGTGATCATGAAAAATCAGATGAACACTAATACAATTGTAATGGAGGAACTCAGTACCTCATCATTACAAAGGGATAGATCAAAGAGGAAAAAGTCAACAGAGAAATATAAAAGCTGAATTAAAACTTCAAACAAATGGATACAGAAAGAAAATAAAAGAGCATGTCTAAAGGGGGTGGTGAGGTGTGGGTGGGTAGGGATATGGGTAAAAATGAGAATTAAGTTTTATCATATACTGGTACAAATTCCCCAATGTTATTCGTGATTTTGAGATGTATATAAATTGTATAATAAAGAATTCAATTAAAAAAAACTTCAAACAAATGGACTTAGATATTTACAAGAAGTTCCACCCAACAAGAGTGCACATTTTTCTTGGCAACATATGAGATTTTCCTCAAAGTGGAGCACAAACTAGCCCATAGAGTATTCTTAAGTAAATCCAAAAGAACTGAATTTATCTCATGAATATTATTGGACCATACTGCACAGAAACTACAAATTAATGGCAAAAGACACCATAGAAACTATGCAAATTCACTGAAAGTAAATGTATATAAATACATACATAAGTGTATATAAGCTCACTGCTACATAAATGGAGGCAGAGAACAAAAACATACATTCACCTAAATTGATGCAGAGAAGGTATTTGACAAAATTTAGTGTCAAAATTTATGATAAAAAAACCCTCAAGAAAATGGAGGGTCTTAATCTGATAAAAAACCGTCCATGACAAACCAACAGCCAAACCATACCTAATTTTGAGAAGCTAAAAACTTTTCATCTAAATTGAGGAACAAGATAAGATGTCCCCTATCACCATTTTTGTTCAACATGTTTCTTGAAATACTAAAGCAGTCAGACAAGAGAAATAAATAAAAGGGATAAGTCGATATCATTATATACAGATAACTTGGTCCTCTGCACAGAAGTCCCTAAAACTCCAGCAACAGACTTCCAGGATCAGTAAACAAATTCAGTAATATATCAGGATATAAAATCACCACTATCAAATCAATAACATTCAAAAATCCAACACAGCGAGTGGGAAATTAAGGAAATAGTACCTTTCACAATAGCATAAAGAAAAATGAAATACTTAGGAATTAGCCAAAATAGGAAAATGAAAAGATTCTACAGTGAAAATTATAGTACTCTGAAAAAGTGCCATTGAAGAGTATAACCCGTTCCTTCATATACAGAACAAATATAGCGAAAATGGACATATTTTGAAAACTCTTACCCAAATTTAATGCAATTATGAAAATATCAATGACTATTTTTTTTTTGATGCAGGGTCTTGCTTTGTAGTTCAGGCTGGCTCTGAGCTCACTATGTAGCCCAGGCAAGCCTCGAACTCAGAAATCCTTCTGTCTCTGCCCCCTGAGTGCTAGGATTACAGGCATGAACCACCATGTCCGGCACTGTTGTGTATGGTACTGATTGCTGCTGAGCATGAGTCACTGTGCCTGGTATTGCTGTGGTTACTGAGGATCAACTCAGGACTTTGTGCTTGCTAGGCAGGCTTCCAAACCACTGAACTAAATCTCTGGCCCTCAATAACATTTCTTATAAAGCTGGAAGAATCAATCCTAAAATTCCTATGAATTGCAAAAGCAATTCTAGGAGAGACAGGCAAGGCTGAGGGGCACCACAAACCCAGATCTCAAGATGTATTACCAAACTATAGGATTGACAAAAAAGAAAAGAAAAGAAAAGAAAAGAAAAGAAAAGAAAAGAAAAGAAAAGAAAAGAAAAGAAAAGAAAAGAAAAGAAAAGAAAAGAAAAGAAAAGAAAAGAAAAGAAAAGAAAAGAGGAAAGAAAAAACAGATGTGAAATCAACAGAATACAACTCCAGGCAAACTCAGCTGCTTTAACAAAGGAGCCAAATCCTTTCCTTTCCCTGGAAGAAAGACAGTGTCTTTAACACATGGTGGTGGGAAATCTCTCTATCTACCTACTGAAGGTTGAATTTAGATCTATATTTCTCATCACACACTAAACTAAAATTAGAATGGATCAAAGATCTAAATATTAAAATAGAAACAATCTTCTGGAAGACAAAGTAGATAAACTATTGAAGAAATAAATGTAGGTAGAGACTTTCTAAATAAAACAGTCACCATTGAGCTTTGTGCTTCTTCGTTTTCTATTTCACAGTGGTCTACTCTTGTCCTGTAGAATGTATATTTTCACCACAATTAGTTGGTCCAAACTCACTCTGCAATTCCTGTTTCTTTTTCTGCCTTTAATAAACTACATTTTATGCTTGTTTTGTACAAATCTTTGGCCAAGAGAAGAACAACCTAAAGAAATTTGAACTCAGAACCCTGGAACCCAGTAACGAGAACATGAACACAAGATCTTTTGTTATTGCTCATTCTCCCTGGAGCTCTTTCCAATTCTATGTTTTCCTATTTTTCCTTTTTTGTTCAGATTAGATCTTTTCCATAGATCTGTTTTTAAGTTCACTGACAATTCATCTCTCATCTGCAGTCTTATTACTGAGCCTATCCAGGGAAACTCTTTTTTTGAATTGCTATACTTTTCAGTTCTACAATTCCCCTTTGGTTCTTCTCCATATATACATGTTACTGAGAAATTTTTTTGTTTATCTTTATAAATTACTCTACATTGAAGGATTTCTCATGGCTACATTCAATTTTTATTAGCTAACTCCAACATCTGTGTCATTTTATTTGTGATGTTTGTGATTATCTTTTATATTAAAATTATGATTTTCTTGGTATAATGAGTGATTCTAATTGTTTCCTGGGATATTTGAACATAATGCCATGATACTCTAGATCTTATTAACTCTATTTTTACTTTTTTGAGATTTTATTTATTTTTATTGTTATTAGTATGTTTGCAATACATAATATATACATTCTTTGTGTGAAGTTCTAACATGTGCATAACACATCTTAATTCCTTTTTCATCCCCTTTCCCTCTCTTTTCCCCATTGCATTTCTTAATCTTCGAATTTTAGAAAAAATCTATCTCCCTATTCCCTATCATCTATCTTTTATGTTGTTCCTTATTTATATTTTGGGTTTCTCATATAAGAGAAACCACAAGATATTTAATCTTATACATCTGATTTATTACACTTAACATTGTTGTCTCAAGATGTGCCCATTTTCCTACAAATGAGTCAAGTTTATCTTTATGGAACAGTAGCACTTCATTGTGTATAAATATATATATCACATTTTCGTTACACATTTGCCTGTTGATGGGGAGATAGGCCACTTTCAATATTTAGCTATTTTGAACTGTGCTGGTATAAACATGAGTATTTATGTATTACTGAAATATGATGCTTTCAACTCTTTGGGGAAGACTCCTAGGAGATGAGTAGCTGGATCAAGCAAAATTTCTAGGATTTTTTTTTGAGGAATCTCCTTACTAATTTTCATACTGGTTACACTAGTTTACATTCCAACCAACAGTGTAGAAGTGTTTCTGTTTATCATAGATCACCAGCATTTGGTACTATTCGAATAGGCAGTGACCATGTTTAAAGGTACTATAGAGGTATGGGTAAGAGTAAATATTCAGCTTCTGTCTGGGTTAGTTAATATTATCCTGGCAGAAGTGGAAGATAAATCATATCACCCTATTACAGATAGTAGTGTGGAAATTGTTCCCCCTTCTTAATCCTACTGACACTTTCCCAGTGAATATCGGACACTAACTCATGTAAGTAAGTAACTTCAGCCCCCACTGGGTCCTATTAACACCAAGGATAGGGAATGAAAGGGCCAACTCTAACCACCTTCCTTGTTCTGCCTTGTAAATTAAAGGCTCAGCTCCTCTCTGGATAAGGTGATACCACAAGAATGCCAAGGTGTCTTAACCTATATTCCATCATTAAATCTTATGATACTGGGTGAAAATAGAAACATCTCCACATTAGGTCCTGCTGCAATGAGGTCAACTGGAATACATACTTGCCTTACTTTATACCTTCTTGTCTGACCACACTGATGATAGACAAGGGTGGACAGGTTCTGCCCTTCCAGGCTTGCTGATATTATCCTGGTAGGAACTCTGAATACCACCTGCTTTTGCCAGAAACGGGAAAGGAATCCCACTTCCTCCTCACTGCTTCAAAGATCACTGCATGGGCAAAACTAGAACAGCGTGTCTATTTGTGGAGCAGTAAGTGTTGGGGAAGAGAGTGTGGGAAGGAAAAGGTTAGCTTCCCAATAAGCACCACCCAAACTGGGACTCAGAGTACTACCACTTGTTTCACTGGGTGAGGGTAGAGTCGAAGATGTACTTCCCCAGGGAGGAAAAACTATGGCTCTGTTTTTCTGCAAAATGGGAGGGCAGTGTGGAATATCTGTTTCTGCTCAGCCCACTGAAACCATAGAGTATGTTAGATGACTTCTCCACAGGTGGATAACTGGAGTGGAGTTAGTATTATTCAAGAGATTTTCTGTTCTTTGGCCACTTTTTTTTTTTTTTTCTGTATGGGGGATTAAACTCCGGCCCTTGTGCTTCCAAGGTAGGCATGGTACCACCTGAGCTAAATCCTCAGCCCCATCCTTTCCTATTTCTTTAGCTAGAGGAAATATACAGTTCTTAGAACTGCTTTTGTGTATCTGTTTGTTTCAGGTTGGAGGCTAGCGTGGCAGTCTGTCTGGAATATATAGTAGATAAAAAGAAAATGAAGCAAAATCTCTTCTGTGTACAGGTCCATAAAGCGGTCTGCCTTCTTTTTTTTCTTCTTTGAGTCTTCCTTTGAATGTTTGTTGAGTCTGGGATTTTTTAAATGGAATTCTTTATTGGTACAATTTATATACATCTCAGAATCACATATAACATTGGGGAATTTGTACCAGTATATGACACAAGTTAATTCTCATTTTTACCCATATCCTTAACCACCCACACCTTCTCCCCCCTCTATACATGCTCTTTTTGCTTTCTGTATCATATTTATTCCTTCCCCTCATCACATTCCCACACCAAGTTTC